>SZWC01002787.1:142298-190520 GCA_023375785.1 Penium margaritaceum | reverse complement strand
GCCATGGTAGAGCGGCAAACGTCCAACAAGGTGAAGGTGCTCCAAAGTGACAACGGGGGTGAGTACGAGGCATGCAAGCCTTGGCTCAAGCATCATGGCATCCGCCACGAGCAAACCACCCCTTACAACCCCCAAAGCAACGGCGTTGCCGAGAGGATGAACCAGACCCTACTCGGCATGGTGCGAAGCATGCTCTTCGACGCCAAGCTCCCACCTCGCTTTTGGGCTGAAGCAGCAACAACGGCTTGCTACCTCTTGAACCTCACACCAGCGACCGCCTTGCGGAAGCGTGGAAAGGAGCAGGACAAGCAGCTGAAGACCCCACAGGAAGCATGGTCGGGAAAGAAACCCAACGCATCTCATCTGAAGGTGTTCGGGTCAACTGCATGGGTGAAGATCCAGTCGGGAGAAGGTGGAGGCAAGCTCGATGCACGCTCCAAGAAGTGCATCATGGTTGGGTACGACACGTCACACAAAGCCTATCGGCTTTGGGACCAGGCAGCAGGCAAGCTCGTGAGGAGCCGCGACGTCGTGTTCGACGAATGCACCCTTGGAAAGGGAGAGCTGCTGGACCCGACCCTCACTCCCAAAGCGGGAGAGTGGATAGTGTTGCTTGAGTCCGGAGACCAAGCACCCGACAACTGGCTCGCCTTGCCAGCAGGTGGTGGGAATGGGAGAGTGGCTGCGGAGGATGATGCAGCATCTGACATGGATGCGGATACCAAGGCGTCCGAGGCTTCCGAGTCTGACTTGGAGTCTGACGACTCTTCTGACGACAACGACGACGACAAACCACCATCTGTGGAAGCACCAGCACCAAAGCAAGAAGCGGCACCACTACCCCGGCGCAGTTTGTGACCAAAGAGAGCACCTTTGCGGTATGAGGATGATTGGACCGGCCTTAGCTGGTCGTGCATGGCCCAGGGAGAGCCATCCACAGTGGCGGAGGCCATGAATGGCCCAGATGCGGCCAAGTGGAAGGAGGCAGTGGATAGCGAGCTCGCATCCATTGCCGAGAACGGCACGTGGGTGCTGGTGGATAGACCCGACAAGGCCCACGTGGTGGGATCCAAGTGGGTCCTCCGAGTGAAGAAGAAGCAAGACGGCAACATCGAAAAGTTCAAGGCAAGGGTAGTGGCTAAGGGGTTCTCTGAACGCCCGGGCTCCGAGTACGACGAGACATTCGCGCTCGTCGTGACCTTTGCCTCCATCCGCTCTCTCCTTGGCATTGCTTCCGCAAAGAACTTGGAGATACACCAGATGGACGTCAGGACAGCTTTCCTTTATGGGAATCTTGACAAGGAAGTGCTGATGGAGGTGCCCGAAGGAGTCGAAGCTCCCAAGGGCAAGGTGTGCAAGTTGGTGAAAGCGCTCTACGGGCTGAAACAGGCCCCAAGGATGTGGTACAAAGAGATGGACGGTTTCATGACCGGCCTCTCCTTCGCGCATTGCCAAAATGACCCGAGCATGTACGTGCGCGATGATGGGAGAGGGCTGATGCTGGTTGCGCTGTACGTGGATGATCTGATCATCTGCTCGTCTTCGGTCGAGCTGCTGGATGGGCTGAAGTCTGACCTCAGCAAAAGGTTCAAGATGAAGGACATGGGTCCTCTCGAGTACTANGTCAAGCGCATCTTGCGCTACCTGCAGAAGACACGTCACATGGGCCTCGTCCTTGGAGGCCAAGAAGGAACGGACCCCCTTCGTCTGAAATGCTACACCGACGCTGACTGGGGAGGAAATCTCGACGACAGGAAATCCACCTCTGGATACGTGTGTATCTTGAATGGCGCTGCCATCTCATGGGCCAGCAGGAAGCAGGATTGTGTTTCCGTGTCCACGGCTGAGGCAGAGTACGTTGCTTTGTCTGAGGTGTGCAAGGAGACTCAATGGCTCCGCAGCCTGCTTGGCGAAATGACAGTGCCACAGAAAGACGCCACGATCGTACACGTGGACAACATGAGCACCATCTCGATGGCTGAAGACGAGATCATCTCCCGGCGAACGAAGCACATCGACATACGTTACCACTACTCACGTGACCTGGTCATGAAGAACGTGGTGGACTTGCAGCATTGCGGAACAAAAAGCATGCTTGCTGACTGCATGACCAAGCCGCTGGACAGCGACTTGCATTATGCAGGCATTCGTGGATTCGGCATGAGGAGTGCGGCAGAGGAAGGGTGAGCTCCAAGGCATTGATGGAGCCGAGCAAGAGACAGATGGACAGAGGTGCAAGGGAGAGATTTGTTGAAATAGTGTGCACCTTGTCCACTGCCTAGCTGGCTAGCTACACATACAGACAAGGCATGCAATGCTCTATGGAGTATGTCCCCTTGGTCTGTTCTGAGATGGGCCAGGAATGCAGTGCCCATAATGGGTATGTCCCCTGTGCCTCATCATAGGAACCATACCTTTTTGGCTTGGTTGATTAGGCATCGGAGTCTCAAACCAGAGGTCGCGGGTTCGAACCCCGCGACGGCCGCAATTTTCTTTGTGGCCAAAACTGGGACAGGAAGCTTCTAGGAAGCTTACTAGAGCCTGCCTTGAGGATGACACTTGGCGGTCTAAGGACGCGCCAAGTAGGAATGTAGGATGAGGTTGGCTCCAGTGGAGCCACTATAAGCAGAAGCTTTAGCAAAACTCTGCAAGTATAAAAGCCTGTACCTTGCATGCATCCATTTACAGTTCTTGCCTTTGAGACTCCTCACAGAGTGTCCAACCAAAGGTAGACACTAAAGACCAACATGCGGACTTCGTGAGGTTGCAAACCAAACGAACCTAAAGTGTGGATCCCTCGTTCGAGGGTGATATGCTATCTTGGTTGCAATACCAAGAGCGGTTGGCGGCCTCCCATGTCGGGACCCGTTTTCTAGACCGTTGCTATCCGGCGCATTGACAGATTTTTCCTGGACGGTACTCAATATCGTAGTCGAACCCGGATTCAAGGAACTCCATCCATCAGGTTTGACACTGACTGAGGTTTGGCTGCATCTTCGAATGTTTCAATGCATGGTGGTCGGTACGCACGGTGCATTGTCAGAAAACAGCCCCGGGGTGGAGGCTGTTCCAACATGCCTTGATGGTTCTGCAATTGGTATCTACGGCTTTCTATTTTGGTGCGGGTTCTAAGTCTAAGCGTGAGCTTTCTGGTCGCCTCACACTATGTTTTTGGGAGTGGAAGACAGTTGTGAGAGAGTCACATTTGCAAAGAGAATAACGCAATTTTGTATTTGTTTTTTAACATGGACATGATTTTAGGGCTAGTCATGAGCTCTCCAATGCACCAAATTGTACGTGATTCCAATCAGCATAGCTCTCGCTACGTCACCCAAAGCGCATCACCCCAAACCATTAGCTCAGTTGGCTGCATGCACCATGTCGCCCGCTGAGGCACCCTCACACATCAAGGACCTGTCAAAATGCCATTCCTGAGGCGCAGATGTCCCTACAGGTTGTGGCATTGCCCCTCGTGCCCTTGGGGTCTCTTTTGATGAGCTAATCATCGAGTTTGGTGATGGGGATTGATGTGGGTCTAAACCTGTTCGTGTGCCTGCAGGCGGAATTTTGACCAAGTCTCCGAATAACAAAACGTACTACTAAGTTTCGAACACCGAGCCAAAACTTCGACTAAGTCCCTCGGTAACAAACTGGACAACTGGCATCCGGCGGATCATTCACCGGACACCTCGGCAGCCCTTGCGGAGAAAAATCCCCAGATGGAAATTTGTTACTCGGTCCGGTCGATTTTTCACCGGCAGTCGAACCACGGCAGACTCCTAGAGCTGCCACACACATCCCAACTTTGGAAGCCCATATCTCCCTCGTTACTGGTCTGATTCTGGTGAAACAACATGCACTGGATTCAACGACTCGTCAACTTTTAGGAGCAATCCTCCACTATAGGATCCGAGCAATCCTTGAGCCACTTGATCCTACGGTAAGGATTTTCCTCTCTCTTGCGGCTCGCCGACACCTCCTAGCGCTGCTCTTGGGCATGCAGAGGGGCAAATCTTCAACATGCACCGGCGGCAGTCCAGATAACACCACCATGTCTTAAATACATGTGCGACCACAAGAAATTTCTTTATCATGTGTGGCATTGTTGAGTTCCGGTCCCCACAGACATGTATGCGACTGGTTGCTCGCCATTGCCATGGTCTTGTTGGAGGACCGCGCCAATGGCTCAATCTGAAGCGTCCGCAACCATGATGTAGTTAGCCATTAGATAGGCTAACCGTAATGCTGGCATCAAGGTCAGAGCTTCCGCAAACTGATGAACACTTCTTGTTCGTTGTCTCCCCACCGCCACTGATTTTCTTTTTGACTGAGGTCGGAGAGAGGCACTGACACTCGGGCGTAGTTCTGTACAAAGCGTCGGTAGTGATTGCATAAGCCAAGAAAAACTTAGAATTCTCAAACGTTGGCCGGCGTCGGCCAATCAGGGACTGCTCCCACCTTTTTGGATCCATGGTGATCCGTCCGCAGTTAATGACGTGACCCAAAAACTCGATCAAACGGCACTTTGAGAGTTCACAAAAAAATCCTTTTTTGTAAAACTTCTAGAACTTTTTGAAGACATCCATCATGTTCCTCTAGGGTGTGGTTGTACACGAGGATGTCATTGAGGTACACCAGGACAAATTCGTTGAGGTACGGGCAAAAGATACTGTTCATTGCTGCCATGAATGTTGCTGAGAAGTCTGAACGGCATTGCCATGAACTCAAAATACCCGTAGTGAGTTTGCTGTCTTCTCAATATCGGTTTCTGCTGCATAAATCTGGTGATATCCGATGCGTAAGTCGATTTGGGTGAAATATAAGCCCCTCGAAGTTGGTTAAAAAGTTCGTCGGCTCGGGGGAGAGGGCAACGGTTCTTGATGGTAGCGTTGTTCAACACCCAGTAGTCCACGTACATTTGTATTTTGCCGGTTTTCTTTGTTATGAATTGTAGTGGTGTGGCGTGTGGTGACGTGGATGGACGGATGAACCCCTGACGGAACATCTTGTTGAGTTGCTTTTTTAGCTCGGTGAGCTCATGAACGCTCATCTGATAGGCCCCTTGGACTGTTGGCCGGTTGCCTGGCTTCAATTCGATGCGATGGTTGATATCTCGTTGAGGAGGTAGGGTTCTCGGAAGTTTGTCGGAGAAGACGATCGCAAACTCTTTGATGAGTTGTGCACACTCTTTGGGTACCATTGCAAACGTTGTTGATGCCGATGAGGCTGATGAGGTCAATGAGAATGATGACTCAGCTGCTGCCACTTCCGCTTCCTCCATTGGTTAGAGATGTATGAGCCATGCATGAGTTCCTTGTTGTATGCAGTGCTTGGCCATGTTGAGCGGTATCGGCTACATAGGTTGTTGCTTTTCGGCTACCACGAATTCTTCTACTGCTTCCACCTCTACTGTTGTCTTCTGTCTTGCACGCAAAAGTTGTCGCTTGGCACCGTCGATTTCCATGTAGACTTCACCGCAGCTCCAGTCGACCTGCAGGTTGTGCCAGTATAGGACATCTTATTTGACAATCATTTTGTGATCATTCATTGGACAGGAATTCCAGACTGTTACATCCCGTAGATCTCCCACCTCTAGTCATAGTGGTTCTCGGAGTCTTTGTATCTATAAATATTTCATCGACAGTTTTTCCCTACAAACACCCCTGGTTCGGTCTGCAAACCCAGCTTGTGAACCATGTCCTAGACTACAAAGTGTGTAAAGCTCCTCCATCCAATAGTGCTGGTACCATTCTGTGACTCTTGCATCATCGAGGCTAGATTTTTAGCAGTATTGCCAGTTGGTTTTCCCCGTACCCCTTCTCAAACTTTGCGATCTTGGAAACCCTCTACGACAATGTAGGCTTTTCAGATGGGCGATCGTTTGGCGCAGATTGCTCTGAATCAACACGAGTTGCACCTTTCACTCTCGCCCTTTACAGTTTTCTGACTCAATTTGCTGTAGCCTCTCCCCCTTTTTGGCCTGCTTCTTGCTCCAACAGATGCGAGCGTTATGCCCAACTTCTCCGCACTTGTGGGAGGTGCGCGTCTCTTTGGTCGACGGTGTTCACTTCCATCAAAGTTGAGGAGTCCCCCAACTGGCTGTTTTCATTCCACTTTACTTGTGGTTAGGAGGTTGCCAGCCGTAGGATTCCTGGATCTGAATGTTGTTCCCGGTATTGTCGATAACTTCTGCTACTGCGATCATTCACTACAAGTCATTTTGGATGGCAAAAATGGTAATTACTCGTCGGATATCTCGCTCAAGGCTGTTGTTTTCATGAGAACAGAGTTTGTCGGGGGCAATGTCTGCTCCGGTGATGATCTTTTGAAATCTCCACATATACTCTGCCACGTTGGACTACCGACAGAGACGTTGGAGCTTGTACCGTGCGTCAGAGTTTTCATTCAGCCATTTGAATTGTGCAAGCATCGTACGCGGGAATTCCTTCCAATTGGTTGGTGGCATGAGCGCGTCTTGCCACTACGGGTTGATCTGCTCCAAGGGAAGAATGCCTGCGGCCGGCAATATGAGATGGGCGTCGTTGGCTGTTGATGATGCCCCGCCGGCCTCCTACTGCCGTTGGATGACCTTTAGATCGGACCACCAACTTTGCAACGTGCCACGCAAAAGCACAGCTATCAGGTCAATCGCCTTTTGCTTGTCGTTGACCCTAGCAGCAGTGGAGTGCACCTCCAAACTCATTAGTCACATCCAAACTGTTGGTCCCTTAGAATTTTCAGGATCGAACAGTTCTGGTGGGGCTAGACGAATTATGGGTTTGCTCAAGAGTTGGGAATTTCTCTCGACGAGTACTGCATCCTGTGTGCTTGCGTTGCAAAGAGCCTTCATCGTGACGTTGAGTTGTTGGAGCAGATATCCATTGATCCCCTCGAGTGCGGAGATTCTGTTCGCCAGTTCCTTGTTGATTTGCGCCTGTCGTCCGATGCCACCTGGCGTTCCTATTGTCATCGTCGAGGCTGTCAGTAGGTGCGGCTGGTTTACCGCCATCGGGTCCGTGACTAGATTGGTTGTCGAAGCCTTAGGGGTTGATCCAGCTGCCTCATGGCCTGCCACACTAGCATTCGTTGCCGTTTCAGGGTTTACTTGCATAGGCACGTTTTTATCCTCCATCGCCGAAGTCATCGCTGAAGACCCACTATTGGTCGTCCATTGTGTTTGCTCATCTCATGTTGTATTTGTGAAGTCTGCAAAGTCTTGATGTGCAAGACGCGCTGACGGCTTGTACGAGGTAGTCCTCCTTATGGATAAAGTAGTGGGATGCCCCTCCAGCACCGCTGTGTTCTGATAGCAAGTGCTTTGCCGGTTTTGTTTTTCACGAACAGTATCGGTGCAGCGTGTGGTGATCTGGGTGGGCGGATAAAGTCATGACTGAGCATCTTGTTGAGTTGCCTTTTCAGCTCGGTCAGCTCGTGATCACTCATCCAATAGGCCCGTGAAACTGTTTATTGGCTGTCCGACTTCAGTTTGACGTAATGGTCAATGACTCGTTGAGGAGGTAGGGTTCTTAGGGAAGACGCTCGCAAACTCTTGGATGAGTGGTGCAAACTCTTTGGGTACCATCACAAATTTTGTTGATACCGATGAGGCTGATGAGGCCTATGAGAGTGAGGAGTCAGCTGTTGCCACTTGTGCTTCCTCTATTGGATCAAGAGGTATGAGCCATGCATGATCTCCTTGTTGTATCTAGTGCTTGGCCATATTGAATGGTTTAGGCTGTACAAGTTGTCCTTTTTTTGCTACCGTGGCTTCTTGTGCTACTTTCACCTCTGCTGTTGTCTTTCGTCCCATACGCGGAAGTTGTCGCTTGGTACTGTTGATTTCCACATAGATGTCGACGCATTTTCAGCCTACCTGTGGATTGTGCTGGTAGAGGAAATCTCGTCCGAGAATGATTTTGTTATCACTCATTGGAAAGGACCTCTACACATTTACATCCCGTAGATCTCCGACCTATAGTAGTAGTAGTTCCTTTAGTCTTCGTATGTGTAATCTCCCGTCGACGGTTTTTCCTTCAAACACTCCTCATTTGGTCTGCAAACCCAGTTTGCATACCATATCGTTGCTTATGAAGCTGTGAGAAGCACCTCCATCCAATAGTTCCGGTACTGTTATGCGACTGTTGCACTCGAGGCTGGAATTCTAGCAGTATTACCGGTTGGTCTTCCTCGTACCCCTCGTTGAACTTTGCGATTTCAGGAACACTCTGTGGTGATGTAGGCCGTTCAGATGGGTGATCGTTTGGTGCAGATTGCTCCACGCGGACAAGAGTTGCTTCTTTCACTCCTGCCCTTTGTTGTTTACCAACTCATTTTTCTGCAACTTTCTCCACTTTTTGGCCTGATGTTTGCTCCTACAGTTGTGAGCGGTATGCTTGAATTTTCCACAGTTGTAGTAGGTGCATGTTTCTCTTTGGTCGATGGCATCCACTTCCATCGGAGTCAAGGAGTCCCCCCTTTGGCTTTTTGTTTCCATGATAATTGTGGTTGGGAGATCGCCATCTGTAGGATTAATGGATCTGAGCGTTATAGTCAGCGTTGTCAATCCTTTCTGTTGCTGCGATCATCCGTGGCAAGTCATTTTGGATGTGGAAGATGGTAGTTACTCGTTGGACATCTCTCATGAGGCCATTGGTGTAATGAAAATAAAGTTAGTCGGGGGCAATTTTTATATTAGTGATGATCTTGCGGAATCTCTGCGTATACTCTGCCACGCTGGACTATTGACAGAGATGCTGGAGCTTGTACCATGCGTCACACTTCTCTTTCAGTCGTCCAAATCGTGCGAGCATTGTGCGCGAGAATTTGTTTGAATTGGTTGGTGGCGCGAGCGCATCTTGCCACTATGGGTTGATCTGCTCTAAGGGTACAACGCCCACGATCGGCGATATGAGACGGGTATGGCCGTTGATGATGCCCCGCCGGTCTCCTCCTACCGTTGTATGGCCATAGATCAGACCACCAACTTAGGGCCATAGCACGCAAAAGCATGGCTGCAAGGTCAATCTCTTTTTGTTTGTCCTTGACCACAGCAGTGGTAAAGTACACCTCCAAAATCAACAGCCACATCCAAACCGTCGGCCCTTTAGAGTTTGAGGGATCGAACGGTTTCGGTGGGGCCAGACAAATTTTGGGTTTGCTCGCGAGTTGGGAATTTCTCCCGACGAGCATCACTTCACGTTCGCTTGCGTTGCAAAGAGCCTCCATCACGATGTTGGGCTTTTGGAGCAAATGGCTGTCAATTCCCTCAAGCGCAAAGATTTGGTTTGCCAGTTCCCTGTTGATCCGCGCCTGTCGTCCGGTGCCACCTGTTGTTCCTGTTGTCGTCGTCAAGGATGTCGGCAGAGGCGGCTGGTTTACCGCCATTGGGTCTGCGACCAGATTGGTCGTCGAAGCCATAGGGGTTGATCCAGCTGCCACATAGCCTATCACGCTAGTATTCACTGTCGCTTTAGGGTTCGCGTGCATAGGCACGTTCTGTTCCTCCATTGTCAAAGTCGTCACCGAAGACCCGCTGCTGGTCGTCGGTTGCGCTCGTTTACCTCACATCGTAGTCGCAAAGTCTGCAAATTCTTGAAGTGCGAGATGCGCTGACAGCTTGTGCAAGGTAGTCCTCCAAATGGATGAAGTAGTCAGATGCCTCTCCAGCACCGTTGCGCTTTGATACCAAGTGTCATGCCGAATGGAGCATAGACGGTGAACAAGTACAAGTTGCGAGGTAGAACACGATTTAGAATTTGGGATACTTAAGTATTTCATGATAAACGGTAAGTGTACTTTAATGATAAGTGTGAGAATGATTGAACATATATGTACAAGTGTCGAGTTATGAATGAGGCACAGTCGGGGTCATTGGTTCAATTGTCGAGCGACGCGTGTGGAGTTGCGTTGTGAGTGGTTGGACTCAACAAGCTCCGCCGAGTGATTGGGAGGCTTCAAGGATCGGTGGTGAAGATGCAAGATGCATCTTCATAAATCGAGATTTGTTTTGAAGCGTCGAGAAACTGACTGAAAGGTTGTGACACTTGTATCATAGATTTGCAATAGTTGTTGTTGTTTTCAGGAAGATTGGGAAGGTTCTTCCGATGAAAAGGGCAGTTGGCCAAATTGCCCTCAGTCGTTGGGATCTTGACGCGTAGTGGGCTCTTTGTGTAGTAAGAGAAATGCCCACTCGCAATGATTTGGGACTTGTGCACTTCTGGTACATAGCACTGAGTTACATTCGGAGTGAAGAGTTTCATTTTTTGTGTGTGCACTTGCAAGACCCCATGATAGCGAGAGTTACGTCCGTGACATACATGAGTCCCTAAACGTCGCGAGTGGGCATTTCTGTCCTTGCATTTGTGGCTCACCACACGGTGACTATAGGATTTCTATGCCATCCGGCTGAGGGCATTTTGGCCAACTGCCGTGACCTCCGATGTTTTGTTCTAGATTCATCTGACAACTTTGACTACCTTTGAGAATAGTCGATACAAGCATCACGAACTCTATCGATGTTTCAATATAGTTTGGTCAACTTCTTAATGGCACTATATGTATATAAAAAATTTCCTGGATATTCTCGAAGCCCTCCAAATTCTAGGTGGAGCTTCGTAAATCAGCCACTCACGGCGTGACCTCACACACGTGGCTCGGCTCAAACGCCGATGACCCAACATATGCCTCATTCTCATTATCATTCTTTGCATTGTATATATGTGCTCGAATCACTCGACACTCGTCATCGAAGTCCACTTACTGCTCAATACGAATTGTCCATTTCTCACATTCACCCAAATTGCCTTTTTTCCTGTTCCTCATTCTTGTGAACCACGTTTTGCTCGGAGCAACACTTGGTATCAGGGCGCATTGGCACTGGAGGGACAACCGACGCATTAATCAATTGGCGATAACCTCACACAAGTCCTCAGTGCATCTCCACCGTTCAAAAGATCACAGACTTTGTGATGACAACTGTGAATGAAGCGAGCACACCCTGAGATGAGCAACAATCCCCGACGAGTACTCCGGCAATGGTAGATCAGCCACATGGTAGATCCTCTTTGTTGTGTTGTCGTTGTCGTCAGAAGAGTCGTCGGACTCCAAGTCAGACTCAGAAGCCCCAGGCACCTTGGCATCCACGTGCATGTCAGTTGCCGCGTCATCCTACGCACCTGCTCTCCCATTCCTACCACCTCCTGGCAAAGCAAGCTAGTTGTCGTGTGCTTGATCTCCAAACTCAAGAAATACTATCCACTCTCCCGCCTTGGGAGCAGAAGTCGGATCCAGCAACTCTCCCTTTCCAAGGGTGCGTTCGTCAAACTCAACGTTGCAGCTCCTCATGAGCTTGCGTGCTGTCTGGTTCCAAAGCCGATAGGCTTTTTGTGACGTGTTGTACCCAACCATGAGGCTCTTTTTGGGTTGTCCATCCAGCTTGCCTACCTTATCCCGACTGCATCTTCATCCGTGCAGTTGACCCGAACACCTTTTGGTGAGAGGCGTTGGGTTTCTTTCCCGACCATGCTTCTTGTGGGGTCTTCAGCTCCTTGTCATGCTCCTTTCTACGCTTTTGCAAGGCGGTTTCTGGTGTGAGGTTGAAGAGGTATTAGGCCCTTGTTGCAGCTTCTGCCCAAAAGCAAGGTGGGAGCTTGGCGTCAAAGAGCATGTGTTGCACCATGCTGAGTAGGGTCGGGTTCATCCTCTTGGCCACGACATTGCTATGGGGGTTGTAAGGGGTGGTTTCCTTGTGGTGGATGCCATGATGCTTGAGCCAAGGCTTGCATGCCTTGTACTCACCCTCGTTGTCACTTTGGAGCATCTTCACCTTCTTGTACATTTGCCACTCTACCATGGCGACGAACTCGAGGAGCATTTCCTTGACCTCTCCCTTTGCTTTGAGGAAATAGATCCACAACTTGCGGCTATGCTTGTCGATGAAGGTCAGGAAGTACTTGTTTCCTTTGTTAGACGTTGTGAAAAAGGGTCCGCACAGGTCACTGTGGATTAGGTCCAAGACATTCTCCACTCGTTGTCCTCCTCTCCCAAACGGCTTCTTCTTTGCTTTTGCTTGAAGGCATGATTCACACAACGTATACTTTTCTCCATGCTTCATGGTGCACCCTTCCATTCCAAGGACTACCGATTTCTTTTGCATCTTCTACAACGTGCTGTTGGCCACGTGGCTAAATCACCAGTGCCACAGCTAAACTTCAGTGTCCTATGTTGATGTGGCCACCGCAGCGGTCCCCGGCGGTGCATTCTTTGGCTTCGGTGCCATTGTCTTGGTGGCACATGCAAGTCCCTCATCCGACGCCTTGATGACTTTGGTTTGAAGCACGTAGAGGCCGTTGACTCTTGGAACCTGACGCATGAGGTCGTCTGTGGTGTACAAAACGTTGATGTCCTTATTTTTGAGGGCCACGACTTCCTTGTTGGTGAACACCGCTTTCATGTTAATGTTGGTGATTTGTGAGACCGACAACAAGTTTGCTGCGAAGGAGGACATGCACACCACATTTTGAAGATTGAGTTCCTTCTCGGCACCAGTCATGTTGAACGTGATCACCTTGTCCCCTTTGCCCATGGCTTGGACGATGCCACCGTTTTCACAGTTGATGCGGATGTCAGATTTGGCCATGAAGACAAATCCATCCTTCTCTTTAGAGGAGTGGTGGTTGGTGTCCGAGTCAAGGGCAAATGCCGCGGGCATAAGGAGTGCTGCCCCCTTCATGGGCAACCCTTCAGCCATCATGTTGGAGAGCTCCTTCTTCTCATTTCCACTTTTGTTCCTGCCTTCTATCCAAGGACTACGGGAGTCCCTAGCCCAGTGCCCAGCCTTGCCACAGTTGTGACAGTTGCCGGGCTTCTTGGAACTCTTCCCGCCACCATTGTCTTTCCTTCTACAACCACTGCTTTTGCTGTTGCCTTGACTACAGCAAGACCTGTTTGCCTCATTGCCACTACGTTGCATGGACTTGTTGCGGATGTGTTCAATGACAGCCTCATATGTCAGATTGTTTTCTTTCCAACTGCCAAATACGGTGATCAAGGACCCCCAGCTTGGGTTTCTTTCCCGACCATGCTCCTTCTGGGGAATTCATCTGATTTTCCTGCTCCTTTCCAGGCTTCCTCTCAAGGCGGTTGCTGGTATAAGGTTCAAGAGGTAGAAGGCCCTTGTTGCAGCTTCAACCCAAGAGCAAGGTGGGAGCTTGGCGTCGAGGAGCATGCTTCACACCATGCCGAGTAGGGTCTGGTTCATCCTCTCGGCCACGCCGTTGCTTTTGGGGTTGTAAGGAGTAGTTTGCTTGTGGCGGATGCCATGATGCTGGAGCCAAGGCTTGCATACCTCGTACTCACCCCCGTTGTCACTTCGGAGTGTCTTCACCTTCTTGGACGTTTTCCACTCTACCATGACAACAAACTTGAGGAGCTTTTCCTTGACCTTTCCCTTTGTTTTGAGAAAGTAGATCCACAACTTGTGGCTGTGATTTTTGATGAAGGTCAGGAAGTACCTTCTTCCTCCATTTAACGTCGTGCAAAACGGTCAACACACGTCACTGTGAATAACGCCCAAGACATTCTCCGCTTGTTGACCTCCTCTCCTAAACGGCTTCTTCTTTGCCTTTGCTTGGAGGCATGGTTCATACAACGTACACCCTTCTTCATGCTTCATGGTGTACCATTCCATTCCGCAAACTACCTCCGGCTCACACATCCTCTGCAGCATACTGTTGGCCACGTGGTCAAATTGCCGATACCAGAGTTTAGCATGAGTGTCCTTGGTTGATGTGGCCACCGTAGTGGGCGTCGACAGTGCATCCTTTGGCTTTGGTGCCATTGTCTTGGTGGCACATGCAAGTCCCTCACCCAATGCCTTAGTGACTTTGGTTTGAAGCACATAGAGGCCGTCGACTCTTGGAACTTGAAGCATGAGGTCGTCTTTGGTGTACAGCATTTTGATGTCCTTATTTTTCAGGGCCACGGCTTCCTTGCTGGTGAGCATCACTGTCATGTTGTTGTCGGTGATTTGTGAGACCGACAGCAGGTTCGCTACAAAGGAGGGCATGTAAACCATCTTCTAAATATTGAACTCCTTCTCGGCACCGTTCATATTGATTACGATCACCTTGTTCCCTTCGCCTATGGCTTGGACGACGGCGCCATTTGAACACTTGATGCACATTTCAGATTCGGCCATGGAGACAAATCCACCCTTCTTTTTTGAGGAGTGGTGGTTGGTGCCGGAGTCAAGGGCGAATGCCCGGGGGCTAAGGAGTGCTGCCCCCTTCATGGGCAGTCCTTCAACTATCATGTTGGTAAGCTCCTTCTTCTCCTTCCCACATTTCTTCCTGCCTTCTTTCCTAGGACTACGGCAGTCCCTAGCACACTGCATAACCTTGCCACAGCTGTGACAGCTGCCGGCCTTCTTGGAACTCTTCCTGCCACCATTGCCTTTCCCTCCACCGCCACCGCTTCCACTGTTGCCTTAACTGGAGCGAGAGCTTGCACCTTGTCTACTAAAGCGAGAGGTATAGCCTGAAGTATTTGCCTCACTGCCACTGCGTCGCATGGACTCGTTGCGGACGTGTTCGGTGACAGCCTCATACGTCAGATTTGCCTGATTCCAACCACCAAATATGGTGATCAAGGACCCCCAGTTTCCCGATTGCGCCATAAGAAGGATCTTGGCACACATGTTGGAGTCAAGATTCCATTCCATTTTGGTGGACCTCTTGCAGCACGTTGTTGAACGACTGCAGAAATGCGGGTATCGATTCTCCTTCTCTCACCCTCATTGACATGAACCTTTGGAAGATGAAGAGTCGGTTTGCTAGGAAGTTTGATTGATGCATGCGTGAGAGTTTTGTGTAAGCCTCGGTAGCCAACATGTATCATGTGATGTGGGAGTGTTGAGTCTCGTTGATTGATGTCACAAGTATGGCGAGAGCCATGTTGTTCTTCATCGTCCATGCTGCAAGATTAGCCGAATGCATAGTCAATGTCGCATCGGCAGGTGTAGTCTTGGTCCCTTTTAGGACGTCGAGGTAGCCATGCACATTCATCACAATCTCAAACTGCCATTTTCACAAGGGAAAACATGTCCTTGTGAATTTTGACATACCTGCCTTGAGGCGGGCTTGAGTCGGATACGCCATTTTAGGCAGTTGCTCGTCTTCTCTGCTTTGTTGCTATTCTGCTTCATTGAGGCCGATGAGGGTGATGAGGCTGCTGGTTGCGACTATTGTCAAAGGTGCAGTTGGTTCTGTTGCATACCGATGATCACCTCAGGCGATGGTACCGTTGTGAGAAGAACAGACTCGGGGTCGTACCACCTTCTGAAGGGGAAGAGCCCTATCCCGTTGGGGCCCAAGGGTCTTTTCCAACACGGAGAGAGCTTTTTCTTGTCCCCCAGTCTGCCCTGTGCGCGCACCCTAGCTGAAGAAGCCGATGGAGCCAATGGAGCAGATGGAGCCGTCCGATGTTTGTGTCCCTGTTGCACCTGTGCACCCTGCAAGACCACGAGCGAGTCGGTCTTGGAAGCGTGCCATAGAACCAGAAGTGTGGGCTCATAACCCTTTGTTAATGCGTTGGATAGCAACGGTCTAAAAAACGTGTCCTGACATGGGAGGCTGCCAACCACTCTTGGTGTTTCAACAAAGATAAGATATCACCCTCGAATGAGGGATCCACACTTTTGGTTTGATCAGTTTGCAACCTCATGAAGTCCGCATGAAGGTCTTTTGTGTCTTCCCTTGGCTGGACACTGTGTGAGGAGTCTCAAAGGTAAGAACTGTAAAAAGATGCATGCATGGTACAGGCTTTGTACTTCTTTGCTGTGTACTTGCACATATTGGCTAATGATTCTCTTTCCAGTGGCTCCTTAGGAGCCAACCTCTGCTTATAGTCCTATTTGGCGTGTCCTAAGACCGCCAAGTTTTATTCTCAATTCAGGCTCTAGTAGGCTTCCTTGAAGCTTCCTGTACCATTCAGGGCCACAAAGGAAAAAATGCGGCCGTCGCGGGGTTTGAGCCTACGACCCATGAGCTCCGGGGACTGTCCCAACATGGCCACAAAGTTGTTTTTCCTATGACGTGATCTCCGGGGAAGATACCCATCATGGAAATAACATTCGACCTATCTGAGAACAGACCAAAGGGACGTACTCCATAGAGCAGTGCATGCCTTGTCTTTCTGTGCAACCAACCAGCGAGCCAGCTAGCAAGTGGACAAGGTGCATACCATTCAACAGTGGCTACCATGCACAATGACCAACCAGAGAAGGCATAGTTCAGTGACAATGACCAAAGAATTTCACTATGTGAGGTCAACGATGAAAATATTTCATACGAGTCACAACTGGTCAGAGTGAGAAACAATGATTTGGGAATACTAGTTATTGACTAGAAAGTACAAAGACCTTCAATACGTAGGGGCACGGTGTGCCTACCATGCACAATGAACAGCCAAAGTAGGCATATGTTAGTAACCATGACCAAAGAATTTCACTATGTGTTGTCAACGTTGATAACTCATAACACGAGTCACAAATGGTCAGAGGGGGAAACAATGGTTTGGGAAAATTAGTTATTGACTAACAAGTAAACAGATTTTGAATATGTAATGGCATAGTGTGGCAAACATGCACAATGACCAAACAAAGTAGGCCTATGTCACCGACCATAACCAAAGAATATCACCCGGTGTGGTCAATGTTGACGACTCATAATATGAGTCACAAATGGTCAGAGCGGGAAACAATGGGGTTGGGAATACTAGTTATCAACTAGCATGTATAGAGAACTTCAGTACGTAGTGGCACGGTGTGGCTACCATGCACAATGACCAACCAAACTAGGCATATGTCACTGATAATGACCAAAGAATTACACTATGGGTGGTCAATGCTGAAAACTCATACCACAAGTCACAAATGGTCAGAGGGAGGGGGGGGGGGGCAATTGTTTAAGAATACTAGTTATGGACTACCATGTATAAATACCTTCAGTAAGTAGTGGCACGGTGTGGCTACCATGCACAATGACTAACCAAAGAAGGCACATGTTACTGACCATAACCAAAGAATTTTACTATGTGTCGTCAACGTTGCCAACTCATAATACAAGTCACAAATGGTTAGAGGGGGAAACAATGGTTTGGGAATACTTGGTATCAATTAGCATGTACAAAGACCTTCAATAGGTAGTGGCAAGGTGGGGCTACCATGCACAATGACGAACCGACGTAGGCATATGTCTTTGACCATGAACAAAGAATTTCACTATTTGTGGACAACGTTGACAGCTCATAACACGAGTAAAAAATAATTAGTGGGGGAAACATTTGTTTGGGAGTACTTTTTATCAAATAGCAACTACAAAGACCTTCAATAAGCACTTGCATGGTCTGACTACCATGCATAACGACCAACCAAAGTAGACATATGTCACTCATTACAAAGGCCTTCAATAAGAAGTGACACGGTGTGGCAACCGTGCACAATGACCAACCAAAGTAGGCATATGTCAGTGACCATGACAAGAAAAGTTTACTTTGTGTGATCAACGTGGACAAGTTGTAATGCGAGTCACAAATTTCCCGAGGAAGAAACAATGCTTTGGGAATACAACTTATCAATTCGCAAGTACAAAGACCTTCTATAAGTAGTGGCATGGTGTCGACACCATGCACAATGACCAACCAAATTAGGCAATTGTCACTGAACATGACCAAAATGATTGCACTATGTGTGGTCAACGTTGAAAACTCATTATACGAGTCACAAATAGTCGGCGGAGAAAAAATGGTTTGGAAATGCCAGTTATCAACTAGAAAGTACAAAGACCTTTAATAAGTAGTGGCACAGTGTGGCTACCATGCACAATGACCAACCAAATTAGGCAATTGTCACTGAACATGACCAAAATGATTGCACTATGTGTGGTCAACGTTGAAAACTCATTATACGAGTCACAAATAGTCGGCGGAGAAAAAATGGTTTGGAAATGCCAGTTATCAACTAGAAAGTACAAAGACCTTTAATAAGTAGTGGCACAGTGTGGCTACCATGCACAATGACCAACCAAAGGAGGCAGATGTCACAGACCATGACCAAATAATTTCACTATGTGTGGCCAACGTTGAGAACTCATAACTTGAGTCAAAAATGGTTTGTGGGGGAAAACATGTTTTGGGAATTCTAGTTATCAACTAGCAAGAACAAAAAAACTTCAATACATAGTGGTACAGTGTTGCTACCTTGCACAACGACCAACCAAAGTAGGCATATGTCACTGACCATGACCAAAGAATTTCAACGTGTGGTAAACATTAACTGAGAATACGAGTCACAAGTGATCATAGTGGGAAACAATGGTTTGGGCATACTAGATATGTATTAGCAAGTACAAAGATCTTCAATAAGAAGTGGCACGGTGTGGCTACCATGCACAATGACCAACCAACGTAGGCATATGGCACTGACCGTGACCAAAGAATTCGAATATATGTGGTCATTGTTGAGACCTCGTAATACGAGTCACAAATCGTCAGAGGGGGAAGCAATGATTCGGGAGTACTAGGTATTGACTAGAAAGTACAAACGCCTTCAATAATTAGTGGCACAGTGTGGATACCATGCACAATGACCAACCAAATTAGGCATATGTCACTGAACCTGACCAAAACGATTGCACTATGTTTGGTCAACATAAAAAACTCATGATAGGAGTCAGAAACGGGTGAATGGGGGAACAATGATTTGGAAAAACCAGTAATTGGCTAGCAAGTACAAAGACCTCAATAATTATTGGCATGGTGTGGCTAACATGCACAATAACTAAACAAAGAAGGCATATGTCACTGACCATGACCAAAGTATTTCACTATGTGTAGCCAATGTTGACAACTCATGATATGAGTCACAAATGGTCTCATGGGGAAGCAATGTTTTCGGAATACTAGTTATCAACTAGAATGTACAAAAACCTTCAATACATTGTGGCACGGTGTGGCTACCATGCACAAGGACCAACCAAATGAGGCATATATCACTGCCATGACCAAAGAATTTCTCTATGTGTAGTCAACGTTGACAGCTCATAATACAAGTTACAAATGATCATTGGGGAAACAATAGTTTGCGATTACTAGTTATTGAATGGAAAGTACACGGAACTTCAATATGTTGTGGCACAGTGTGGCTACCATGCAGAATGAAAAAAAAAGTAGGCATACTTCACTTACAATGACCAGAGAATTTCACTATGATGGGTCAACATTGACAACTCATAACGCGAGTCCCAAATGGTCAAAGAGGGAAACAACAATTTGGGAATACTAGTCATCAACTAGCAAGTACAAAGACCTTCAATAAGTAGTGGCACGGTGATGCTAGCAAGCACAATGACCAACCAGAGGAGGCATATGTCATTGACCATGACCAAAGAATTTCACTATGGGTGGTCAACGTTGACAACTCATAGTACAAGTAACAAATGGTCAGAGGCGGAAACAATGGTTTAGGAAGACTAGTTATCAACTTGCAAGTACAAGGACCTGTCATAAGTAGTGCTACCGTGTTGCTACCATGCACAATGACCAACCAGAGGAGGCATATGTCAGTGACCATGACCGAAGAATTTCACTATATTTGGTCAATGTTGACATCTCATAACTTGAGTCACAAATGGTCAGAGGGGGAACCAATGGGTTGGCAAAACTAGTCAACATATAGCAAGTACAAAAACCTTCAATACGTAGTGGCACGGTGTGGCTACCATGCACAATGACCAACAAAAGTAGGCATATGTCACTTGCAATGACTAAAGAATTCCACTATGATGGGTCAACGTTGACAACTCATAATACCAGTCACAAACGGTCAAAGGGAGAAATAGTGGTTTGGAATACTAGTTCTCAACTTGCAAGTATAAAGACGTTCAATAAGTGATGCCACGGTGTTGCTACCATGCACACTGACCAACCAAAGTAGGCATATGTCACTGACCATCAAAAACAAAACTCACTATGGGTGGTCAACGTTAACAACTCATAACACGAGTCACAAATGGTCAAATGGGGAAACAATGGTTTAGGAATACTATTCATTGAATGCTAAGTGCAAAAACCTTCAATAAGTAGCCGCATAGTATGGATACCATGCACAATGAACAACCAGAGGAGGCATATGGCACTGACCATGACCAAACAATTTCAATATGGGTGGACAACGTTGACAGCTCATAACATGAGTCACTAATTGTCACAGGAGGAAAAAATGGTTTAGGAATACTAGTCATTGACTAGCAAGTACAAACACCTTCACTAAGTAGTGGCATGGTGTGGCTACCTTGCACAATGACCAACCAGAGGAGGCATATGGCACTGACCATGAAAAATGAATTTCACAATTGGTGGTCAACGTTGACAACTCATAAAAATAGTCACAAATGGTCAGAGGGGGAACCAATGGTTTAGGAGTACTAGGTATGATCTAGCGAGTACAAAAACCTTCAATACGCAGTGTCACGGTACGGCTACCAAGCACAATGACCAACCAAAGCAGGCAAATGTCACTGATCATGACCAAAGAATTTCACTATTTTTGCTCAATGTTGAAAACTCATAATACGAGTTACAAATGGTAAGAGGTGGAAACAACGGTTTGGGAATGCTAGTTATCAACTAGTAAGTACAATGACCTTGAATAAGTAGTGGTACGATGTGGCTACCATGCACAATAACCTACCAAGTTAGGCATATGTTACTGACCATAACTACAAGAATCTCACTGTGTGTGGTCAACGTTGACAATGTCAATGAGCCGGATACCAGCGGTCTAGAAAACGGATTATGACATGGGAGGCCGCCAACCGCTCTTGGTATTTCAACCAAGATAACACATCACCCTAAAGCGAGGTATCCACACTTTAGGTTCCTGCAGTTTGCAACCTCACGAAGTCTGCATGAAGGTTTTTATGTCTATCCTTGGTTGGACACTTTGTGAGGATTCTCAAAGGCAAGAACTGTAAATGGATTCATGCAGTGTACATGAATTTTTACTTGCAGAGCTTTGCTCATGCTTCTGCTTGCACTGGCTCCACAGGAGCCAACTTCAGCCTACAGTCCTACTTGGCGTGTCCTAAGACTGCCAAGTGTCATCCTCAAGGCAGGCTCTAGTAAGCTTCCTAGAAGCTTTGTATCCCATTGTGGGCCACAAAGAAATAATGCGACCGTCGCGGGGTTTGATCCCGCGACCCATGATCTTGAGTGACTGTCCTAACTAGGCCACAAAGTTGTGTTTCCTCTGATGATCACCAGGAGACATACCCATTATGGACAGTGCATTCCTGGCCTATCTCAGAACGGACCAAGGGGACGTACTCCATGGAGCAGTGCATGCCTTGTCTTTGCGTGCAACCAGCCAGCAAGCCAGCTAGCTAGTGGACAAGGTGGATACCATTCAACAAATCTCTCCCTTGCACTTCTATCCATCTGTCGCTCACTGGGCTCCATCAATGCCTTGGGGCTCACCCTTCTTTTGCAGTACTCCTCATGCCGAATCCACAAATGCCTGCATAGTACAAGTCCTTCTCTAGAGGCTTGGTCATGTATTCAGCAGGCATGCTCTTGTTTCCGCAGCGCTGCAAGTCCATCACGTTCTTCTTGACCAGGTCACGTGAGTAGTGGTAACGTATGTTGATGTGTTTTGTTCGCCAAGAGATGATCTCATCTTCAGCCATCAAGATGATGCTCATGTTGTCCACGTGTATGACCGTGGCTTCCTTCTGTGGCACTGTCATTTTGCCAAGCAGGCTCCGCAACCCCTGAGTCTTCTTGTACAACACAGACACTACAACGTACTCTGCCTCAACCATGGACACAGAATCACAATCTTGCTTACTACTGGCCCATGAGATGGCAGCGACATTCAAGATTCACACATATCCAGAAGTCAATCTCCAGTCGTCAAGATTTCCTCCCCATTCGGCGTCGGTGTAGCACTTCAGGTGGAGGGGGTCAGTACCTTCTTGGCCTCCAAGGACGAGGCCCATGTGACGTGTCTTCTGCACGTAGTGCAAGATGCACTTGACTGCCTGCCAATGTTGTGGCCTTGGGTTGGCCACGTACATGCTTGCTTGTCCAACAACATAGCAGATGTCTGGATGAGTACCTACCATGGCGTACATGATGCTACCCACGGTGAACTAGTATGGGATGTCTTGCATCTCCCTTTGTTTTGCTTTATTGCTTGGCGACATGGAGGCCTCCAGTTTTGCATCGGTCGTTATTGGGGTGTGAAAATATTTGCAGTCTTCCATGTGATAATGCATTAGTACCTCACCGATGTATTTGGTTTGGTTGAGTTCGATGGTGCCTGCTGCTCGATTGCAACGGATAGCGATCCCAAGGTAGTACTCGAGAGGACCCATGTCCTTCATTTTAAACCTTAAGGTCAGACTTCAGCTCATCCAGCTACTCGACCAACAACAAGCAGATGAACGCATCATCCACATACAGTGCAACAAGCATCAGTCCTCTCCCATCATCGCGCATGTACAAGCTCGGGTCATTCTAGCATTTCGCAAAGTAGAGACCAGTCATGAAACCGTCCATCTCTTTGTACCATATCCTTTGGACTTGTTTCAGCCAGAAGAACACTTTCACCAACTTGCACACCTTAACCTTGGAAGCTTTGACTCCTTTGGGCACCTCCATCAGCACTTCCTTATTGAGTTTCCCGCAAAGGAAAGCTGTCGTGACGTCCATCTGGTGTATCTCCAGGTTCTTTGCGGCTGCAATGGTAAGGCGAGAGCGGATGGAGGTAAAAGTCACGACGGGTGGGAACGTCTTGTCACACTCAGAGCACGTGGCGGTTGAGAAAACCCCTTTGCCACTACCCTTGCCAAGAAAAATATGATTTTTCTGTCTTGATTCTTCTTCACTCGGAGGACCCACTTGGATCCCACCACGTGGGCCTTGTCGGGTCTATCCACTAGCACCCACGTGCCTTTCTTGGCAATGGACGCGAGCTCGCTGTCCACTGCCTCCTTCCACTTGGCCGCATCTGGGCCCTTTATCGCCTCCGCCAATGTGGATGGCTCTCCCTAAGCCATGCACGACCAGCTAAAGCCAGTCCAATTGTCCTCATGCCGCAAAGGCGCTTTCTTTGGTCGCAAAATGTGCCGGGGTACTGGTGCGGCTTCATGCTATGCTGATGGTGCTACCACAGGTGGTGGTGTGTCGTTGTCGTCGGCATAAGAGCCGTCGGAATCCATGTCAGACTTGGAAGTCCCGGAAGCCTCGGTATCCGTATCCATGTCAGTTGCCACGTTATCCTGCGCACCTGCTCTCCCATTCCCACCACTTGCTGGCAAAGCGAACCAGTTGTTGGGTGCTTAGTCTCTAGACTCAAGCAATACTATCCACTCTCCCGCCTTGGGAGCAAGGATCGGGTCCAGCAGCTCTCCCTTTCCAAGGGTGCGTTTGTCAAACTCAATGTCGCAGCTCCTTACAAGCTTTCTTCTTGCCTGGTCCCAAAGCCGATAGGGTTTGTGTGACGTGTCGTACCCAACCATGAGGCACGTTTTGGAACGTGCGTCCAGCTTGCCTCTACCTTCTCTAGACTGGATCTTCACCCGTGCAGTTGACCCGAACACCTTTTGGTGAGAGGCGTTGGGTTGCTTTTCCGGCCATGCTTCTTGTGGGGTCTTCAGCTGCTTGTCATGCTCCTTTCCACACTTTTGCAAGGCGGTTTCTGGTCTGAGGTTGAAGAGGTAGGGGGAATTGTTGTAGCTTCAGCCCAGAAGCGAAGTGGGAGCTTGGCATTGAAGAGCATGCTTCGCACCATGCCGAGTGGGTTTATCCTCTCGGCCAATCCATTGCTTTGGAGGTTGTAAGGGGTATTTTGATTGTGGCAGATGTCATGATGCTTGAGCCAAGGCTTGCATGCCTTGTACTCACTCCCATTGTCACTTTGGAGTGTCTTCACCTTCTTGGAAGTTTGCTGCTCTACCATGGTGACAAACTCGAGGAGCTTTTACTTGACCTCTGCCTTTATTTTGAAGAAGTAGATCCACAACTTGCGGCTGTGCTCATCGATGGAGGTTCGGAAGTACTTGCTTCCTCCGTTAGATGTCATGCAAAAGGGTCCACACACGTCACTGTGGATCACGTCCAAGACACTCTTTGCTCGTTGACCTGCTCTCCCAAACGGCTTCTTGTTTACTTTTGCTTGGAGGCATGGTTCACACGACGGATACTCTTCTCCATGCTTCATGGTGCACCCTTCCATTCTAAGGACTACCTCTTGCTCCTGCATATTTTGCTGCATGTTTTTGGCCACGTGTCCAAATCAACGGTGCCATTGCTAAATGTCAGTGTCCTTGGTTGATGTGGAGGCTGTAGTGGTCCTCGGCGGTTCATCCTTGGCTTCAGTGCCATTTTCTTGGTTGCACATGCTATTTTCTCATCCGACACCTTGGTGACTTTTGTTTGAAGCACGTAGAGGCCGTCGACTCTTGGAACTTGAAGCATGAGGTCGTCTTCGGTGTACAAAATATTGATGTTCTTTTTTTTCATGGCCACAGCTTCCTTATTGGTGAAAACCACTGTCATGTTGTTGTCGGTGATTTGTTAGACCGACAGCAGATTTGCTGCAAATGAGGGCATGTACACCACCTTTTGAAGATTGACTTCCTTCTTGGCACCGGTCACATTGAACGTGATCACCTTGTCCCCTTCGCCCATGGGTTGGACGACGCCGCCGCTTGCTCAATTGATGCGCATGTCAGATTCGGCCATGGAGACAAATGTACCCTTCTCTTTAGAAGAGTGGTGGTTGGTGTCCGAGTTAAGGGCAAATGCCCCGGGACCAAGGAGCGCTGCCCCCTTCATGGGCAACCCTTCAACCACCATGTTGGTGAGCTCCTTTTTATCCTTTCCACATTTGTTCTTGCCTTCTTTCCTAGGACTACGGCAGTCCCTAGCCCAATGCCCAGCCTTGCTACAGCTGTGACACTTGTCGGCCTTCTTGGAACTCTTCTCTCGCCACCATTGCCTTTCCCTCCACCGCCACCGCTTCCGCTGTTGCCTTGACTAGAGCAACAGCTTACACCGTGTCCACCAAAGTGAGAGCTATAGGCTGAAGTGTTTGCCTTGCTGCCACTACGTTGCATGGAATCGTTGCGGACGTGTTCGGTGACAGCCTCATTTGTCAGATCGTTTTCCTTCCAACCGCCAAATACGGTGATCCCCAGCTTTCTGGCAGCGCCATCACAAGGATCATGGCATGAATGTTGGATTCAAAATTCCATGCTATTTGCTCAACCTCTTGCAGCATGTTGTTGATTCTCCATCTCTCACCTTCATTGACATAAACCTTTGGAAGATGAAGAGTCGGTTTGTTAAGGCATTTGATTAATGCACGTGTGAGATTTTTGCGTAGGTCTCCGCAGCCGACATGCATCCTGATGTGGGAGTGTTGAGTCTTGTTGATTGATATCACAAGTACGGCGAGAGCCATGTTATAAATCATTCATGCTGCAAGATCAGCCTCATGCATAGTCAATGTTACATCTGCAGGTGCTGTCTTGGTCCTTTTTAGGATGTGGAGCTAGCCACGCATATTCATGACAATCTCAAACTGCGATTTCCACAAAGGAAAACCTGTCCCTGTGAATTTTGACATACCCGTCTTGAGGCGAGCTTGAGTCGGATCCGTCCTTACTGGCGGTTGCTCGTCTTCACTGCTTTGCTCCTACTCTGCTTCGTTGAGGCTGATGAGGCTGCTGACTGTGACCGTTGTCAAAGGTGTAGTTGGTCTCGTTGCATTCCCCTCATGCTGATGATCGCCTAAGGCGATGGTGCCATTGTGAGAAAAACAGACTCGGGGTCGTACCACCCTCTAAAGGGGTAGAGTTTTATCCCGTTGGGGCTTGAGGTTCTTGTCCAACAAGGACAGAGCTATTCCTTGTCCCCTAGTTGTATAAGCCGATGGAGCCGATGGAGCACCTGGATTCGTCCAATGTTTGTGTCCCTATTGTACCTATGTGCCCTGCAAGACCACGCGCGATTCGGTCTTGGAAGAGTGCCTTAGAACCAGAAGTGTGGGGCCATAACCCTTTGTCAATATGCTGGATAGCAACGGTCTAGAAAACAGGTTCCGACATTGGAGGCCGCCAACCGCTCTTGGTTTTTCAACCAGGATAACATGCCACCCTCAAACAAGGGATCCACACTTCAGGTTCATTCCGTTTGAAACCTCACAAAGCCTGCATGAAGGTCTTTAGTGTCTATCCTTGGTTGTACACTTTAAGAGGAGTCTCAAAGGCAGGAATTGCAAATGGACGCATGAAGGGTACATGATTTTGTACTAGCAAAGCTTTGCTAAGGCTTTTTCTTGTAGTGGCTCCATAGGAGCCAACCTCAGCCTATAGTCCTACTTGGCGCTTCCTAGCTCCACCAAGTGTCATCCTCAAGGAAGCTTCTAGTAAGTTTCCTAGAAGCTTCCTGTCCCATTCTTGGCCACAAAGAAAAAATGCGGCTGTTAAGGGGTTTAAGCCCGCGACCCATGACCTCCGGCGTCTGTCCCAACTAGGCCATGAAAGTTTGTTTCCTATTATGATCTCCAGGGAACATACCCATTATGGGTAGTGTATTCCTGGCCTATCTCAGAACAGACCAATGGGACGTACTCCATGGAGTAGTGCATGCCTTGTCTTTCCGTGCAACCAGCCAACGAGCCAGCTAGCCGGTGGACAAGGTGCATATCATTCAACAAACAACTCATAATATGAGTCACAAATAGTTAGAGGGGGAACCAATGGTTTGGGATTACTAGTTTTCAACTAGCAAGTACAAAGACCCTCAATAAGTAGAAGCGCGCCGTGGCTACCATGCACAACGACCAGCCAAAGTAGGCATGTGTCACTGACCATGACCAAACAATGTCACTATGTGTGGTTACCTTCGACAACTCATACTACGAGTCGCAAACTTTCAGAGGGGAAAATGGTTTGGAAACACTAGTTATCTACTAGCAAGTAAAAATACCTTCAAAAAGTAGTGGCATGGTGTGGCTACCATGCACACTGACCAACCAAAGTAGGCATGTGTCACTAACCATGATCAAAGAATGTCACTATATGCGGTCAGCATTGAGAACTCATAATACGAGTCACAAAGGGTAAGAGGGGGAAACAATGGTTTGAGAATACTAAATATCAACTAGCAAGTACAAGGATCTTCAGTAAGTAGTGGCACGGTGTGGCTACCATGCACATGACCAACCAAAGTAGGCATATGTCACTGACTATGACCAAGGAATTTTACTATGTTTGGTCAACGTTGATAACTCATAATACAAGTCACAAATGTTCAGAGGGGGAAACAACGGTTTGGGAATACTAGTCATTGACTAGCAAGTACAAAGACCTTCAATAAGTAGTGGCACGGTGTGGCTACCATGCACAATGACCAACCAAAGAAGCCATGTCACTGACCATGTGTTAAACATGATTTTTTCCACAGTTGAAGGTTGTCCGCGAGACTGTTGAGGCTTCTGCAAAACGGGTGGACCGGTCCGTGGAAGCCCAATGAAAACTTACGGAGCAGAGGATGAGTACTGAGAATTCTGGCTCCCTCCCCTTTGCGGTTGAGCAAAGCGGGGGAGAAGGGACGTGCAAGGTAGCTGGGGGCAAACCAGGGCTGACTCCCCACGCAGACCCACGTCATTTGAGTAGAAGACAACAGGAAGGCATAGACGTCGCGATGCGCAGGAACTTGTTCGGTGGAAATGGAACACAGGAGAGTTCTCCTCGGTCTAGTGCAAAGCAAGGGACGTAATAATTCTGTGGGAGTACATCAATACCATGGACCAGTAGGGGCAGAAGAACGTGCGGAACAAGGTCGAGAGACGCGATGAGTAGGTCATCCATGTAGATGAGGAATTGCAGCAAAGGGAGTCCAAGGAGGAGTGATGAAGAGTGTCGGGTCTGCTTTGCTATGGAGAAATCTGCCCTTCAAAAGGGTACGGCTGATCTCCATGTTCCAGCGTCAAGGAGAATGCTTGAGGTCATACAAGACCTTCTGTAGTAACCAAACTCGGCCCATCCCATCCTCAAAGCCAGGGGGCTGGATCATGTAGAGCTCCTCACCATCGAGAGCACCGTGAAAAAAGGCGTTACTCACGTCAATCTGGTGGAGCTCCCAACCATACTGTGCGACTAGGCTAAAGAGCGCCCGACTGGTGGTAAAACGGCCAAGTGGGGCAAGGACCTGGTTGTAGTCAGCTCCAACAACCTAGGAGAAGCCCTTGGCTATGAGCCGGGCCTTGTACTTGTCCAGAGTATCATCTGGCTTCCACTTTTGGCAAAACACCTGCTTTGCCCATATGGCCTCGCGGTCAAAGGGAAGCTCCACGAGCTTGTACGCTTCATGCTCGCTGATGGTGGCGAGCTCCTCCCGACAGGGAACCTCCCATTAGTTTGTGTCGGGAGCGGCACAGACCTCTCGTAAGCTCTGTGGGTTTAGTTCAAGTAGGGAAGGTTGTGCCGTCAATACACAGGCGGTGCAAAGTCCGGCAAGAGCCCGAGCCGGAGTGGCGAAGACCGCATGACGATGCCCTTGGGAGATGAAAGCGTAGTCCAAGGTTGAGCCTGGGTGATTGTCCTAGGTAACGAGGCAAAGGGCCGTGAGGCCAAGGACCTTGATGCCGGGCTCACTGCTCATAACACTGTGAGGAGAGGAAGGGGTGTCAACGAGTGTAGTGGAAGTTGGACGGGGGGCCCTAGTGCGAGGAACCCGAGGCGGCGCCGGCTTACGGGGCTGCAAAATTCCACAAGGAGCATGGGTATAGACCTGGTATGCCAGGGTGCCAGTAATGGCAGATGGAGCCCGGCGAGGACGAGGTGGTAAGGCGGGGATAGGCGTCTGTTCTGATGTCGAGGAACCGCTAGACACGGGCGGATCCACGAGGGTGGGTGAATCGGAGGCCGGAAGGGGATCAGCCAAGTGGTCGGGCTGGGCTGAGGACTTAGCAGAGGACTCCGACTCCGACTGCGACGGGTGCGCAGCCTTGCCGGTAAGGGAATTAGGCGGCGTGGTGGATGGCGAGGGAGGAGCATCCAGGCCATCCCCTTCTGGGGGTATGGATGCACGTGGGACGACCTGTGCCTGTGGAGCCCGAGCCCCGGCGTTGCAAGTATCTCCCCCACAAGACAGCAGCGACTGACGCAGAGAGGAGGTAGACCGGACGCAAGGGAGGTCGCGAGGGAAGAGGTCCTCAAAGAACAGGGCATCACGGGAATCAACAACGCGATGCCAGACCTGGTCCTAGAAGCACCAGGCCTTGGACCAATGCAAGAAACCAACGAAAGTACAGAGACGGCCACGAGGGGAAAGCTTGCTATCTCGCTGGTCCTCGGCAAGCCAGACGCTTGCGATGCACCCCCAAAAATGAGCAGGCTAAAGATCAACCCGTTGAAAGCACCACAATGTGTACGGCGTGGCCTGGCGGGGAAGGGGACCATGGAGAACGCAGTTCCACACCCAGGTCATGTAAGAAGAAGCCTTCGGAAAACCAGACTCGATACGCATGGTGCAAACAACATTTGCCATGATGCGGTTCCATCGCTGCGAGACACCGTTATGCTGCGCTGTTCCAGGGGTGGATTTCTCATGATGGACCCCATGATTGGCGAGATAGGCTATAGTGTTCCCCATGTACTCGTCGTCGCGTTCAGACCAAAAATGTCAGAGGGTGCGGCCGCACTCGCGCTCAGTAGCGAGGTGCCAGGCACAGATGGCAAAGGCCACGTTGCTCTTCTGGCAGAGACAAATGACCCAACGATAGCACGAGTTGTCATCCGTGAGGATCAGCACACACTAGTCACCCTCGACAACAGACATGACCGGGAAAGGGCCCATGAGGTCCAAGAGGACGAGCTCCGGCAGGTGCATGGACCGAGAAGAGGACACAGGATAGGAGGCTCAATGTATCTTGCCGTGGGCACAATCGATGCACTCCGTATGGCAAGGCCATTGGAAGGTGGAGGGATCAAGTCCGAGTGCAGGCTGAGTGTGGAGAATGCTGTTGACACCATCGGAGTGGACGTGGCCAAGGCTGCAGTGGAGGAGGTGCACATGCTAGGGGGAAAGAACATTGGTGTCAAACAGATGTATAGTGGTGGACAAGGGAGGGGACACGTATGAGGAAAGTCGAGTGACATGCCAAAAGTTGTCGCGGCAGACAGCACGGAATATGACCTGATTGGACGGGCAAAGGGAGACAGCGCCAATGCCATAGGAATGACGGACGTCCATGCTCATGAGGTCAAGAGCCGTGACGGACAGGAGGCTAAGTTCTAAATCAGGCACATACAGCACATCCGTCACAAAGACGTCACCGGACGGACCACAAAAATGAAGGATGCCAACACCATGGACTAGCAAGATCTGCCCGGGTCCCGTGCGGACACTGTGAACATTGCCAACGGGACCAACCATGCTAAACGCCTAACGTCAAGATTTCATGTAATATGTGGCACCGGAGTCGATGATCCAGGTGCCATCAAGGTCGCATACCGAGGCTGTGAAGTTATAGTAAGGGAAAAAACAAGACGTGGGAAGGGAGATGGAGGCCGGAAGCTGAGCAGACGGGACAGAAGCAAAGCAATCATGCCATTCATCTAACCATGTGACATCATCCAAAGCCGTCTCCGAAGGACAACACGAGGTCGGTCTCTGTCTGACAATGGGAGACCTCTCGACTAGTAGTCACACAACTCGCACTTCTTTGGGGAGGAGGTGTGATGCCGAGCTATGTGGTAATGAAACTCTGCACGTGGCTGATCCAAGCGCCGGAGTTGATGGGCGCCACAGACTACAGGGTCACACCTTCGGACGGAGGATACGAGCTCCACTAAGACAAAGGCTGTGGGTAGTACACCAGCTGGGACGGAGCTGTTGAGGTGGTGGTGCATACGGCTGTGGCTGAGGTGGATGATATTGCTGCTGCTGCTACTAATGGAGAAGTTAAGGCAAAAGCTGTGGTCAAAGTGGAGGAGCTGGTTGCGGGGTAGAGGAGGTGGTGGCCACAGTGCTATTTGGGGAGGTGGCAGCGGTAGCAGTGGAAGTGCCAAGGCGGCGCTCACAATGATGGCGCATGGCGGTGACAATGCGGGCTTTGTTAGTAGGGATGGGGCACGTGTACCAACCGTGCCCCATCTGGCCAAAACTATGGCATGTCAGGGTAGTGCCATTGGCAAAAGACCGATGCCCTTTTTCCTTGGCCTTCTTGCCCTTCTTTCCCTTGTCCTTGGTGCTACCGAAAAAGGAACTGCCCGGGGAAGGGGTGGAGGAGCCGCCAGAGATGGCAGCTACGATCATGGAAGAGCCACCACACTGAAGTTTTGTGTCCTTGTGCACTTCCTCTACACTGAGGAAGAGGTCGTACACCTAGGTCATCAGAGTGCCCTGGGCCGCTAGCGCCTCGAGGATGGGTAGGCTGTAGGGGAAGAAAGTTTCTGCAAACTCAGGAGTAGTACCATTCTTCATGGTTAGGAGGGCAGCAAGCGTGGGAGGCATGGCTCCCTTGAGCAGGTGTAGGATATCTTGTGCCTGTTGCTAGAAGGTGGTGAAGGACTCAGACTCCCTCATGTGAAGATAGCTGAATTCCTTCAGGAGGAGGCTGACAGCTGCCTGGCCGCAGGTGCGATACGGCCATGTCAGCATGTCCCAAGCCCGCCGGGGGTCAACGCTGCTGTCGTCAGCGGTTTCACTGGTTTCTAGGACAGTGCCGTCAGCATTGGGAGCAGCGAGGCTGAGTGCACGGATGGCACGACCTGCCTCAAGTGTGTGCTCCGAGATGGTGTCATCATGCAGAATAGTGTAATACAGCCATAGGTCCTCCCCTTGTACCAAAATGCGGTAGAGCAGTTCCTAAGACGGGAACTGCTCATCTCCCATGAGGGCAAGAGGACAGGTCTCAAAGTCCTTGCGCCGACAGGGACCGGTTGCTCCAGCGCCTAGGACGCTAGTAATCGTTTGCTGTTGTTGCTGCACCTACTACTGCGCTGCAATCTACACTGCCGCAGTTAAAGCAAGACCAGGCTGTCCGGGGAAGACACTCTAGCTAGTGCTGCTTGCAGCAAGCATGTGGCACAGCTGAACAAACTGGCGCTACACATCCACTATTGGGTTTGCAGTGGGCGGGTGTGCAGATCTATCCTACGTGCCGGCGACATTGTCCTGACAAGGCATTCTCATTGTTAGTGAGGCTTTTGATGCCTGTGCTGCCGCTGCGGATACTGCTTCTGTTGCTGCTGCGGCTGCCGCTGCTACTGCTGCTTTTGCTGCTGCCACTACTGCTGATACCACTGCTGCTGCTCCTAGCGCCACTGCTACTGCTGCTGCTGCTGCTGCTGCCATTGCTTCTATTCCTGTCGTCCCACGCCGGGTCGGTGCACAGTCTCCCCTAAGTTCAGAGCGAGATGATGAAAGTGGTCCGATCGAAAGTCAGACTGCGGTTCTTGCTGATTTGGGATGGTGACAAACATTGACCTCCAGTCCACAAACTTGACCAAGTGCTGAAATTTTGAAATGAAAACTTCAGCACTTAAAAAATTGAGGTTGTTCAAATCAAGCGAAATTTGGACCACAAGTGCGACTCAGTGTGCTTAATGCAGTGGCGGAAGACTTAGATAAAAAAGTGAAAACAAAGTGCCAAAACAACCTAAACAACAACCCAGTGCTCAGCTTGAAATGTTAAAAAACTCTGGATCAATGACGCGGGACGATTGATGCTTGGGGCTACAGACCGCTAAATGAGCCCAGCATGGTGGATATGGAAAGCTTGTGACCTAAGCTGTCAAAAGAGCCTATGCGCCCAATATTTGATGTTTGTTTGAGTCCGGTACAATTGGGTATAGGGGACATGGATGGCTGACGTGATTTGCGTCTGCGTATTCTCGTCGTCCGTGCGGCTTCAAGGAAGGTGCAAGGACAGGGCAGTAGCTACAAATGGTGCTTGCGCCTCCTTTTTCTCCTTATCGGATTTCTACTGCTGTTACTACTACTGGTTTGTTGCTGTTGTAACAGTGTCAAACACTGCTGCTTGTGCTGCTACGTCTCTACTTTAGCTTTCGCTGCTACTTCTACCGTGCAGCTACTGCTGCTGCTGTTGCTGCTACTCCTACAGGTCACTCACACCAGCACGAACCAGAGTGACCTGCAGGTTACCTGATGTCGCTATGCTGGCCGCTGATCAACCTGCGTCAAACGTGGGGGTCAGAGCTGCCGAAAAAAAACACTTAAAAAATACAAAAAAAATAACATTTTCCTTGGCCCACTAGCGGTGGGAAACATTCTGACACCGCCACCAGGCAGGTCACTGCTACCGGGAAAAATCCGGCAGCATTTCCCCTGTACTGGCACAAATGGGAGGTCCGCCAGCATAGTCAGGAACCTATACCCCACTGCTGCTGCTGTTGCATCTGCTACACTACGGCTCTGATACCAAAAATGAAATAGCTAGTATGCAGGTTGAGGCAGTGGCATTGTTGATGTAGCGTGTGTAAACCCACGCTCGTTACTTAGTCTACCCCCTGAGCCTGCTGCAAGCCTGCTGCACTAGAGTCTTAGTCTGAGAGCTCTATGTTGTTCCTCAATAGTGTGCGCGCCAGAGTTAGTGCCGGAAAGCACCTGGAATGAAACAATGATTGATTAGGAATGAAGAATGAGCAACCAACTGAGGCCCCTCGTAGTTCTAGCATCACCTCAACTTTGTGAGGCTTGTTACTCAGAAAAAAGGCCAACCAGAAAATTCCTAGCATTATCCTCACTGGCAGAATTTCGTAGGTGAGCCTTGTTAGACACCAGACAGCCCAAACCCGGGCGTTGTCCGTTTTTCCTAAACATTGGACCATACCAAAACAGTCAGGCTACAAATGCAGTCGTGCAGTCAGAATCAGCAAGAAAAATAGCTACGTGGAGTTACGGCTGCCCAAACTCGGGTGCCGACTGCATTACTCCTGAGAGCTATCTACAACTATTGGTAACGTGACAGATAAGAGTTGCTGCCAATGGAGCTGGTCGTGTGAGGGTGTAGCTTCAGAAGCATGAGGAGGAGGAGAACCACATGCTCAGCTTCACATCAACACGTCCCCTCCACCAAATAACACCCCGTTAGTATTAGCGTCCATCCAGTCAGCCGTCTGCACTAGCATGTACACCAGCCAAGAGGTTGCAGTAGGAGTCAGTGAGGTACTGCACTGACAAAACAACAACACTCCCCCATGATCCAAAGGCGTCAGTTTACATGAACATGAAGAAGTCATGCTCCTCCATCCTCCTCGGCCCAACACTCAGTACAAGAACAAAAGGAGATGAAACACATGTGCAAGAGGAACCCATGCAGGCGGAGAAGTCACACCACACACGTTCAGGGCAGTAATCCGATTATACGTAGTGCCTTGTTCAAGGAGTTGTGCTTCAGCGCCTTGGTGAGGAAGTCAGCCAACTGCTTCATAGTCTCAACCCACATGATGTGAACACTGTCCTCATGTAACAAGGAACGTACGTAGTCATACTCAACATTGATGTACTTTGTGCGTGCATGGTGGACACCATCATTATCAGTAATTGCAGCGGCACTCTCTTCGTCATAGTACAAGGTGATCGACGGCACAGGCTGACGCAACTCACTCAACAAGCGATGCAGCCACACACTCTCACATGCACCAACACCAAAAGCCAAGTACTCTGCCTCTATTGAACTGCGTGCGACAAACCCTTGCTTCCCCCCTATGCCATGACACTGCCATGCCCCCAATGAGAATGATCCAACCAATGCCGCTCTCCCAATCTGGGCTCCACGCCCAGTAATTTTCAGTGTAGCCTATGGCCACCACGGATGGCTGACAATGGAATGTGAGGCCTAGACGTGGGGTGGAGACCACGTACCTCAACACACGGACAGCTTCATGAAGGTGCATCTGGTGTAGGACGTGTGAGAACTGTGCGAGGACGTTCTCAGCAAAGGCGATGTTGGCCCGTGTGGTGGTGGCGAGAAATATGAGTGACCCGATGACGCGGATGAACACCGTGATGAACCCAAGGTGCTGGCGTCAGTAGCCTTCACCTTCACCAGCCTGTCTGGGGTCATCGGGGTGGAGGTGTTGGGAACTGTGGTCAGGAGATGGACAAAGGAGTCAAAGAGCATTTGAATGTACACTGCTTGATGTATCAGCATGATGTCGTGTGCAAGATCACGCTCAATCTCCATGCCAAGAAACACCTGCATTGGCCCGAGATCCTTCATCTTGTAGGTCGCCTTGAACAACTCCTTCACCTACTTGATAGCAACAAGGTCGGGAGACGCGATGAGTAGGTCATCCATGTAGACGAGGATCGCAGCGAAGGGAGTTCCATGAGTGATGAAGAGTGTTGGGTCTGTAGTGCTGTGGAGAAATCCACCCTTCAGAAGGGTACGGCTGATCTCCATGCTTGGGGCCATACAGGGCCTTCCGCAGTTGCCACACTTGGCCTCTCCCGTGCTCAAAGCCAGAGGGCTTGATCATGTGGAGCTTCTCACCATCAAGAGCACAGTGAAGAAAGGCGTTGCTCACGTCCATCTGGTGGAGTTCCGAACCATGATGTGTGACTAGGCTGAAGAGCGCGAGGCAGGTGGTACAACGACCAACCGGGGCAAAGACCTGGTCGTAATCAATTAAAGTAACCAAGGAGAAGCCTTTGGCGGTTAGCTGGGCCTTGAACATGTCCAGAGTACCTTCTGGCTTCCACTTTCAGCAAAACACCCACTTAGCCCCTATGGCCTTGCAGCTAAGGGGAAGCTTTAGGAGCTCGTACACTACGTGCACGTTGATGGTGGTGAGCTCCTTCTAAAAGACAGCCTCTCATTGGTCTGTGTCGAGAGCAGCACGGGCCTCTTGTAGGCTCTGTGGGTTGAGTGCCAGATTGGGAAGGGCATGCCATCAGCACACGAGCGACACAAAGTCCGACAGGATCCCGGGCCAGAGTGGCAAAGACCACACGGTGATGCTCTTGGGAGATGAGAGCATAGCCCAAGGTCGAGCCCCAAGGCCAAGCCTGGGTGAGTGTCCTAGGCAACGAGGCCAAGGGGCATGAGGCCAAGGACGTTGATGCCGAGCTCAATGCTCACGACAATGTGAGGAGAGGAAAGTGTGTCGATGGGTGTGCTGGACGCTGGACGCGGGGCCTTGGTGCGAGGACCCAGGAACGACACCGGTTTACGGGGCTGCAGAATGCCACCAGGAGCGCGAGTGTAGACCTGGTACGCCGGGGTGCCAGAGACGGCAAAGGGAGCGCGGAAAGGACAAGGTGGTTATGCGGGGGTAGGCGCCGGGTCCGATGTTGAGGAACCGTTGGACACGAGAAGATCCATGGGGGTGGGTGCATCAGAGGCCGGAAGGGGGTCACCCAAGGGGTCAGGCTAGGAAGAGGACTCACTAGAGGATTCTGACTCCGACGGGTGCGCGGCATCATTGGCAAGGAACCTAGGCACCAAGGTGGATGGCGAGGGAGGAGCTTCCGGGCCATCCCTCGCTAGGGGTGTGGATGCAAGTGGGACAACTTATGCCTCTGGAGCTGGAGCGGCGGTGCAGCAAGTATCTCCCCTACAAGACGGCACCGACAGACACAGAGGGGAGGTAGACCGGCCACGAGGGAGGTCGCCAGGGAAGCGGTCCTCAAAGAACAGGGTATCACGGGACTCAACAACGTGATCTCAGACTGGGTCCCAGAAGCACCAGGCCTGAGACTAACGCAATACACCAACAGAAGTGCAGGGACGACTGCGAGGGGCAAGCTTGCTATCCTACTGGTCCTCGGCAAGCCAAACTCTGGCGATACACCCCCAAAAATGAGCAGGCCGCAGATCAGCCCGCTAATTGCACCACAATGTGTACAGCGTGGCCTAGCGGGGAAGGGGACCATGGAGAACTCGGTTCCACACCCAGGTCATGCTAGACATGACCTCAAAGAAGAAGCCTTCGGACAATCCAGAATCGACACACATCATACATATAGGATCTGCCATGGTGCGGTTCCAGCGCTCAGAGACACTGTTCTACTGCGGGGTCCCAGGGGCGGACGTTTCATGATGGTTCCCTTGACTAGCAAGATAGGCGGTAGTTTTTCCCATGTACTCGCTGCCGCGGTTGGACCAAAACTATCAGAGAGTATGGCTGCACTCGCGCCCAGCAGCGAGGTGCCAGGCACAGATGGCGAAGGCCACGTTGCCCTTTTGGCGGAGGCAAATGACCCATTGAAAGCGCTAGTAGTAATCTGTAGGGATCAGCACATACTGGTCGCCCTCGACAACAGACGCAACTGGGAGAGGGCCCATGAGGTCCGTGAGGACGACCTCAAGCGGGTACGTGACCCGAGAAGAGAACGCAGGGCAGGAGGCTCGGTACATATTGCCCTAGGCGCAGTCGATGCATCTTGCCCTGGGCGTAGTTGATCCACTTGGTGCGGCAAGGTCACTGGAAGGTGGAGGGATCAAGTCCGAGCGTGGGCTGAGTGCGGAGCATGCAGTCGATAGCATCGGAGTGTACTTGCCAAAGGCGGCGGTGGAGGAGGTGCATGTGCTAGGGGGAGAGAGCATTGGTGTCAAATACATGTACAGTAGTGGACGAGGGAGGGGACACAGATGAGGAAAGTCGAGTGACGTGCCAAAGGTTGTTGCGGCAGACAGCACGGAACATGACCTAACAGGACGGGGGAAGGGGGACAGAGCCAATGCCACAGGAATGATGGACGTTCATCCTCATGAGGTCAATAGCCATGACAGATAGGAGGGTGAGATTCAAACAAGGCACATATAGCACATCAGTCATGAAGACTTCACCGGATGGACCACCAAAACGAACGACGCCAAAACTACGGACCGGCAAGATCTCCCCGGATCCCGTCTAGACACTGTGAACATTGCCAACGGGACCAAGCATGCTAAACGCCTGGCATCGGGACGTCATGTGATACAAGGCACCAGAGTCGATGATCCAAGTGCCATTGATGTCACAGACTGAGGCCGTGAAATTACAGTGAGGGACAAAACAGGACGCAGGAAGGGAGATGGATATCGCAAGCTAAGTAGAAAGGCTAGATGCAAAGGGATCATGCCAGTCATTCAACCATGCAACATCATCCAAAGCCGGCTTTGAAGGACAACAGGCGGCTTCCCCGAGGTCCCCTCGGAGGTCAGTCTCTTTCTGGCAATGGGATACCTCTCGGCTAGCAGTCGCACAACTCGCACTTCATTGCGGAGGAGGTGTGATGCCGAGTTATGTGGTAATGAAACTCTACAGCAGGCTGATCCAAGTGCCAGGGTCGATGGGTGCCACACAGTGCGGGGCCACAACTCCGGACGGGGAATACGAGCTCCACTAGGACAGAGGCAGTGGGTAGTACACCGGTTGCAATGGAGCGTACTACTGCTATTGTCGTGGTGGTGCATACGGCTGTGGTTGAGGTGGGTGATACTTCTGCTGCAGCTCCTCATGGAGAACGGATGGTGGAAGTTGCGGTTGTGGCTGAGGAGCCGGCTGCAGGATGGAGGAAGTGGTTGCCATAGTGCTGCTAGGGGAGAAGGGAGCAGCGGTGGCAGTGGAGGTGCAAAGGCGGGAATTACACTGATGGCGCATGGCGACGACAATGCGGACCTCGTCACTAGGGATGTGGCACGTGTACCACCCACGCCCTGTCTGGCCGCAGTTATGGCACGTCAGGGTAGTGCCACTGGCAGAAGACTGCTGCCATTTTCTCTTGCCCTTCCTGCCCTTCTTTCCCTTTCCCTTGGTGTCGCCGGAGAAGGAGCTGCCGCGGGAGGGGTGGAGGAGTCGCCGGAGATGGTAGCTACGATCGCGGAAGAGCCACTACGCTGAAGCTGTGTGTCCCTGTGTGCTTTCTCCACGTTGAGGAAGAGGTCGCCTAGGTCATCAAAGTGCCCTAGGCAACCAACGCCTCAAGGATGGGTAGGCAGTAGGAGACAAAGATTTCCGCAGACTCAGGAGTGGCACCATTCCACGGTGAGGAGGGCAACAAGCATGGGAGGTGGGGCTGCCTTGAGCCGGCGTAGGATGTATTGTGTCCGGCACTAGTAGGTGGTGAAGGACTCGGACTCCCTCATGTGAAGGGAGTTGAATTCCTTCAGGAGGTGGCTGAAAGCTGCCTGGCCAGAGGTGCGATACAGCCGTGTCATTGAAGAAAAGACTCCAGGGCAGTGCGGTCAGCATTAAGGCCAGCAAGGATGAGTGTGCAAACGGCACGATCTGCCTCAAGCGCCTGCTCCGGGATGGTGTCGTCATGCGAAAGAGTGTAATATGGCCACAGGCCCTCCCCTTGTGTCCACATGCGGTAGAGTAGTTCCTAAGACGGGAACTGCTCATCTCCGACGAGGGCAAGAGGCCGGGACTCAAAGTCCTTACGCCAAGAGGGGACGACCGCTCCAACGCCTAGGACTCTAGTAAGCATCTACTGTTGTTGCTGCACCTACAGTTGCGCTGCTGTCTGCGCTGTCGTAGTCAGAGCAAGACCAGGCTGTCCAGGGAGAACAGTCTGGCTAGTACTAGTTGCGGCAAGCATTTGGCGTAGTTGATCAAACTGGCGCTACACATCCGCTATGGGGTCTTTAGTGGCTGGGTGTGCAGAGCTATCCTGCATGACGGCGACATTGTGCATTGTCGTTGTCACCGAGGATGTTGACGCCTCTGTTGCCACTTCGGCTACTGATGCTGCCGCTTCTGTTGCTACCGCTCCCGCTGCTGCTACTGCTACTCCTGTCACTGCTGCTGCTGCTACTCCTGTCACTGCTGCTGCTGCCGCTGCTACTGCTGCCATTGCCGATGTTGCTGCTGCTGCTGCTACTACTGCCATTGCTGCAGCTTCCGCAGTTGCTGCTGCCGCTGCTGTTACTACCGCCCTATGCCGGGTTGGTGCGCAGTCTCCCCTCAGTCAAGAGGGAGATGATGAAAGTGGTCCGATGAAAAATTGGACTGGGATCTTTGCTGGTTTGAGATGGTGGCAAACATTTACCTTCAGTCCATAAATTTGACAAAGTGCTGAGATTTTAAAATTAAAAATTTCAGCACCTACCCATAAAGGTCGTCTAAATCAAGCAAAATTTGGACCACAGGTGTGCCTGAATGTGCTGAATGCAGTGGTGGAAGTCTTGACTTCAAAAGGTAAAAAGAAAATCCAAAATGACCTAATTCAATGCTCAGCTTGAAAAGTACAAAAAATCTGGATGTGCGACGCGCGACGATTAATGCGTGTGGGTACAGACCACCAAACAAGCTGAGCATGGTGGCTATGGAAAGCTTGTGACCTAAGCTTTTGAACGAGCCTATGCACCCAATGTTTGATGTCTGCTTGAGTCCGGTGCAGTCGGGCGTAGGGGATGTGGGTGGCTGATGTGATTTGCGTCAACGTCTCCTCGTCTGTGTGGCTTCCAGGAAGGTATGGGGATGGGGTAGTAGCTACAAACGGTGCTCCTGTCTCCTTCCTCTCCCTATTGTATGTCTGTTAATTCTGCTACTACTCGTTCTTGCTGTTGTAGCAGTGTCTCACACTGCTGCTGCTGCTGCTGCTGCTGCTGTTGTTGCTACTGCTGCTGTTGCTGCTGCTGCTGGTGCTGTTGCGTCTATGCTGATGCTGCCGTCGCTGCTGCTGCCACTGCTGCTACTACTCCGGGTCACTCAGACCTCTGGTTGACGTCGCCACGTGCGTCACCGCCAGCAAGTTGCCTGACGTTGCTGCGCTGGTCGCTCACCTCTCTGCGTCAAACATGGGGGTCAGAGATGCCGGAGAAAATCCGACAGCATTTCTCCTGGCCCAGTGGCCGTGGGAAAAATTGTAACACCGCCACCATGCAGGTCATTGCTGCCAAGAAAAATCCGGCAGCATTTCCCCTGCACTGGGGCGTATGGGAGGTCCGCCGGCGTAGTCAAGAACCTATACGCCACTGTTGCTGCTACTGTTTCTGCTATGCTATGGCTCTGATAGCAAAAAGAAACTAGGTAGTGTGCAGGTTGGGGCAGTTGCATTGTTGATGTAGCATGCGGGAACCCACGCTCGTTGCTTAGTCTGCCTCCTTAGTCTGCTTCACTAGAGTCTAAGTCTGAGAGCTCTGGTATGTTACTCAAAGTTACGTGCGCCAGGGCTACCGCCAGAAAGCACCTAGAATGAAACAATAACTGACAAGGAATGACGAATGAGCAACCAGCTGAGACCCCTCCCAGTTCTAGCCTCACCTCAGCTTTGTGAGGCTTGTTACTCAGAAAATCAGCCAACCAGAGAATTCGTAGCATTATCCTGTCTGGCGGAACTCTCTGTGTGAGCCCTACTAGACACCAAACAGCCCCAAACCCGGACGGTGTTCCATTTTCCTAAAGATTGGATCATAGCAAAATAACCATGATGCGAATGCAGTCGTGCAGTCAGAATCAGCAAGAAGTTAGCTACGTGGAGTTATGGCAGCCCGAACTCAGGTGCCGACTGCATTGCTCTTGAGAGCTATTCATGGCTACTGGTGATGTGAGAGCTAAGAGTTGTTGCCGATGGAGGTGGTCGTGTAAGGGTGTAGCGTCGGAAGAGCGAGGAGGAGAACCACATTCTCAGCTTCACGGAAACATGTCCGATCCACCAAACAACGCCCCGTTAGCATTAGCGTACATCCATTCATTTGTCTACACGAGCATGTACACCAGCCAAGAGGTCACAGTAGGAGTCAGTGAGGCAGTGCACTGACAAAACAACAACACCCAAGAGCTTCAACCCAGATTAATCACCTGCACAGATGATGTGTGTGTAAGTAGAGTCAAGAGGTCACTTGCGTGTGATACACCCATAACCAACACCTGCCACCTGCCACCTGCCTTGAAGACTCCAGGTCTGGACCATTGCACATGAAAAATCTTCAGGAGCAGCCCGCAGTGTTAGGTACGTGCACGGACCTTGCGTGGACATGAAAGAGAAGTATGAAGAGTTTTTTTTTTTTTTCCTGTTCCCGACGATGTTTAAGATAATGTTAACAAACTGAACTAAGACAAATGTTCGCAACTTCAATTGTCTGTTCACAATGAAATGTTTACGTTCATTCAGAATGGGCTGTTTTTGTTGACCCTCAAAGTGTTCATTTTCACGCATCTCTCACTGTGCTCTGTTGTATCCTCCAAGCTTGTGTACATCAGCGTACAGATGACTGACAGCGAGACGCGAAGCTGATGGAGTGTCGCCTGGTGGGGCCAACGCACGCTGAGGCCTACATGCACTTTGCTGGAGCCTCCTCCCTCCTATGTGCTCGACTCCATCGGCACACCTCCTCGGCAGTCGTGCCACCGGCAGTCTTTGCCACTGCATATGTTGTCTACTTGTAGACAGCATATGCAGCGATAGTGCAACAGTGCAATCAGTCTCTGATTGCACTGTTGCATTCGCATCGTTGTGTTATGCACAGGGTCCAAGTTTCATAATTTCCGGGTAGTGTTGGTACCAGGGACTAGCGTAGACACTGCCAGGGTTTAGGCGGCCATAACTCTTGACTGTTGTTTTTAAAGCTGATTCTGACACCACGACTGCGTTTGCAGTGGCGGTATTATCGTATGGTCCAGTTTTCAGGCGAAACGGACGACATCCGGGTTTTGGGCTGTCGGCCGTCTGGCTGGGCTCACCGAGAAAACCCTGCCTGCCAGAAAATGAATTTTTTTCTGATTTTCTGGTGAGCTAAGTAACAAGCTCTATAGAGCTGGGGGAGGCTAGTTCTTGGGGGGGTCTCCCATTGTTGTTTTTTCTCAGTTCTTCATCAGTCATTTCCAGTTTTCAGTTGTTTTCTGGTGCTAACTCCGGCGCGCACAGCTCTCAGTAACAAACACTAGAGCTCTCAGACTTAGGCTCTGGTGCACAGACTGAGGGGGCAGCTCAAGCAACGAGTGTGGGTTCTTACACGCTGCATCAACAACGTTGCTGCCCCAACCTATTGCTATACGCGATTTCTAGCTTGGTATCAGAGCCAGAGCGCAGCAAAAGCTGCAGAACACCTGCGATCAAGTTAACGCCAACAGTCCTCAGAACGCGCCCGTGCAGGGGAAATGCTGCCCGATTTTTTCCGACAGCGTTGACCCGTCGGGTGGCGTCATCAAATTGCTCCCAAGGCGGAGGAAAGGCTGATGTACACAACACAGCCGAAATGTTTTCTGCAGCATTGACCCCCCGACGGTGGTAGCGTTGGTGGACGCGCGATCGGCACCCAGGACCAATGCTGGAGAGGCGTCGACACACGTGGTGATGACACCAGGAAAGTGACAGTGCTGGTGCCATCGCGGCAGCAGTAGTAGCAACACGTAGCAAGTGAATGCAACGAGCAGCTAGGAGCAGCACTAGCAACAAGCAGCTGCTACTACAGTAAGCGACAGCAGCACACGGAAGCAACAGTGAGCAGCAAGCAGTGGGCAAAGAGCAATAGTAGCAGCCGGCAGTAGTAGCAGTAGTGGTAGTAGACGGCAGAAGCAGTAGCAATGCGCATTAGTACCGAGCACCAGTAGCAGTCGGTAGCAGCAGTAGCAGTAATAGCGAGTAGTAACTTGCAACAACAAGCAGTAGCCTACAAGAACAGTTGTAGTAGCCACCGGCAGCAGCAACAACAGCTGCTTGCAGCTCGCTGCTCGCAACGAGTAGTGAGCAGCTAGGAGCGAGCAGCGAGCTCACTGCTCGCAACTCGTAGCGAGCAACTGACAGTGAGCAACAAGCATGTTGCTCATAGCTCGCAGCAAGCATCAAGTAGCGAGCTCACTGCTCGTAGCTCACAGCAAGCAGTGAGCAAGGATGAAGAAAAAAACACATAAAAAGAGTCCCACAGCCCCGTAGGCCCCGTGGTCCTCCTATACTGATGTCACTGATGACATCAGCAGCACACACATAAAAAAGAGGAGGGGAAACAAAGGCGACCATGGCAGAGAATGGAGAGGGGTCCTCCTCTGTTGGAGGATCCCCCTTCCTACAAGAACTGCAGCAGCTACAGCACCAGCAGCAGCTGCTGTCGCCACTACAACCACAACGACAGTAGAAACTGCAGCATCCGCAATAGCAACAGTAGCAGCCGTAGTAGCAACCATCGCAGTAGTAGCAGCAGCCGCGGTAGCAGCAGTAGTAGCAACAACAGTAGACACAAGAGTAGTAGCAGCAGCTGCTGCTTCAACATCCGTTGCCCCAGTACCTGAAGCAGCACCAACACCTCGTAGGCTCTGTCGTTGGTCATGCCGGCTCGACAGATCCGCTCGCCGCTCTGCGTCAATAGCTCAAAACACGGACACAACAGGTAGCGGCAGTGCAGCCGTGGACACAACTGCCATAGCAATAGCTGTAGCAACAGCATAAGCAGTCGTCGCTACAGCTGTAGTAGTAGTAGTAGCATCAACAAGCACCTTTTGTCTGACCTGGGTATGCGAGCCCTACGGTATCATATGCCACACAATCATTGGCGCAGCAACACACCCAGCGCCAACGGCGGACGGTGATGTCAGTCTTCAGCCCCACTCTGGGTGCCGGCCGTAAGCCAAAGGACTTCGAAACCCACCCACCGCGGCTTCAGGCTGGCGAGCGGTTATGGAGCTGGGAGCTCTACTTCTGGATATGGGCACAGGGTGAGGGCGTGTGGCCCTACTACGTCATGTTCTTCGACTGCAACTGGGCCAATCAGGTATATGACGTCGGTCGCGCCGTGCGTGCCCTCATCCATGTTGTCCCTCGAGCTCCATGTCTCACCCTCGAGCCCTTCCTCCGCAACCTCACCATTGGAGAACTCCCGGACCCCGCAGCAGCATGGCACGTACTTACGCGCCCTCATCTTCTGTCCATTGACACGGAGACCAGCCGCCTGATCTAGGAGTTCAACCCCCTCCGCATGGGGGAGACCGAGACGGTCGACTCCTATTGACAGCTCGCAAAGGACATCCTGCAATGCCTCGGAGACCCTATGCCACCTCCTCTCTCCACGCTCCTGACCATCGAGTGCTACGCCACCAACGTCTTCTCCGACATCTTCGTCCATTACTCCCAGGAGGTCCTCACCGCGATGGTTGCCCAGGGTACCCTCATACCATGGGCATACGAGATCTTTTTCCGCATCGAGGAGGCTCGTCAGGAGTCACACATCGATTGCACGGAGTCCCTCGCCTCTCTTGCAGTCGCCTCTGTGGCTGTTGCCGCCATAGCAGCAGCAGAGTCTTTTGGCGCCTCCTCATTCGGCAAGTAGAAACGAAGGGGCATGAAGGGTAAGGGCCCACAGCAACAGTCTAGCGGATCCGGTGGCGGCAGCCATGTCTGCCACAACTGTGGGCAGCCAGGACATGGGTGGTACACGTGTCCGCTCCTGACTGACGAGGCTCGCGTCATCGCCACCATGCATCGCCAGCGTGAGCGACGCCTTCCATGCCAGCCCACAATAGCGTCTCTCAGCAGTGGAACAACACTATGGCCGACGCCGTCCGCACCATGCGGTTCGAGTCCGGTCTCTTTGACGGCTTCTACTTCGAGGCCATGACCTACATGACATGGGTCTTGAACCGGATTCCCCACGGGCCCATTCCTCGTCAGTCCACACCATACCAACACTGGTGTGGAGAGTGAGCCGACCTCCGTCCACCTCGCGTTTGGGGCTAAGTAGCCATCGTGTGGTTGCCTGTCCCACACCAAGGTAGCAAGCTTGAGCCTCGCGGCCATCTCTACACCTTCCTTAGCATCTCTTGTCGGTCAAAGGCATGGTGTTTCTGGGATCCCACCCGGCACTGCATCATCAAGTTTCGTGACGCCCTCTTCTTTGAGGACGTTTCCCCTCGACCTCGTTTGCTCTGACGCGTCGATGTTCCTCCCGTTGCTTGGGGGAGTGGTAGTTCCGTCCTCCGTCCAGCCGCGTCTGTGCGTCCCATTGTCTACGCCCGCGAGTCTTTCTACGCCAGTTACCCCGTCCGTGTCCGCCAGCCCCTCAGGGTTGGCTGCCCCGTCCGTGTCCACCAGGCCCTCAGGGCCTGCAGCCCAGTCCATGTGCGCCAGCCCCTCAAGGCCGGCTGCCCCGTCCATGTCCGCCAGCCCCTCGGGGCCGGCTGCCCTGTCCTTGTCCGCCATCTCCTCAAGGCCGGTTGAGCCGTCCATGTCCGCCAGCCCCTTAGGGCCAGCTACCCCGTCCATGTCCGTCAGCCCCTCATGGCCGGCTGCCCCTTCCGTGCCGACACGCTACACACGTGGTCATGGCAAGAGCCTCCGACCCAGGCCGACAGTGAGCACTCAAGATGCCTCCTCGCGCCCTCTCGTGCCAAGACCCCTTGTCACCCCATGAGTCTCCTTGCCTCCTGGCAGACCCACTCCCATAATCGTGAGTGGGGACCCTGGCACCAAGGCGCTTGGCTTGGCCACATTATTGGTCGTCAGGGTCCTGACGACCGGTAATGACCTGCATCCATGGTCGGCTTTGGGCTATGCCTTGCTCCATCAGGAGCACCGACGTGTCGTTGTGGCTACACTCACTGGCTTGCCACCTGGAGCATGAGATGCATACGCCCTCACTGTCCGTCCGAGAGAGCGATCATTGGTCTCAGCCACCCTATGGGAAGCAAGGGTGTCTCCTGAGGCCGCACAATGGAAGAGTGCATGCAGCGACGAGCTTGCTGCCATTCAGCAACATCACGTCTACGAGCTTGTCCACCTTTCCCCCAGCGGAAAGGCCATCGGCGCCAAGTGGGTCCTCCAGCAAAAGTGGAAGCCAAACGGGTCGCTGGACAAGTACAAGGCACGTCTTACGGCCAAGGGGTTTGCTCAGGTCCCTAGGGTCGACTATGACCAGATCGTCGCCCCCGTCGGTCGTTTCTCGACTAGCCAAGCATTGTTCAGCGTGGTTGCCCAGTACGGGTGGGAGCTGCATCTGATGGATGTGAGCAACCCCTTTCTCCATGGTTCACTGGAAGGCGAGGAGCTCTACATGGTGTAGCCCCCAGGCTTCGACGATGGCTCCGGCAAGGTCTGGAAGCTGCGAAAGGTCCTCTACTGCCTGAAGTAGTCACCGCGTTGCTTGAACCATGAGATCAGTCGCACACTTCTCAGCGGCGCCCTGCTTTACAGCACTGCCGACCTTGCACTGTTCATCAGTCCACGAGGCCAACCCTTCGTCACCATCCTGATCTATGTCAACGACCTGCTCATCGCGTCGCCGAAGGCAGCGGCCATCCAGCGTGTCAAGGACCTGCTGCATGATGCCTACCAGATGAAGGACCTCTGGTTAGCACGAGTCTTTCTGAGCATGGAGCTTGAGCATGATCGCTCCATGGGCATCCTGCACGCCCATCAGGCGGACTACGTCCAGACGCTTTCCGGACGCTTCGTTAAGGACCCACCCCTCGTGCTCACAGTATCCTCACCCATGTCACCCGATGGTCAACCGATGCTCCAGAAATTTGATCTAGCCGTGGTGGGAGAGCCAATGGATGTGACCACGTACTTGCGTGTCATCTTGTCACTGATGTTCCTAGCAAGAACGACGCGTCCAGACATTGCGTTTGTTGTCAACCTCCTGTCACAGTTCGCTCAGGAGCTGCCACACCTCCACTTCGAGGCCGCAATCCGAATATTGCACTATGTCGTCTCGACTCCATGGCGAGGTCTCATGTTCCGTCGACAACCATCCTTTGTGGTGGCAAGCTACACTAACAATGAGTGGGCCGGCAGTCCAGACGGTAAGAATCGTCCGGCTGGATCTCTCTTGTTGGCGGCACGGCTGTGTCCTGGCGCAGCGGCTTGCAAGGCTGCATTGCACGCAGCAATGCTTAGGCTGAGTATGTGGCGCTTGGTTCTGGTGCGTGTGAGAGCTTGTGGCTGCATCGCCTTCTGTCCGAGCTGCGTCAGTCAATCCCGTCCATCACGCTGCACTGTGACTATGAGAGTATCATGCCCATTGCTGACGATGACAGCATGCATCACACTCGCACAAAGCACATCAATTTCGAGTATCACTATGTTCGTTAGTTGTTGGATGACGGCGGCATCTGCATTGTGTGGATTGAGACCGCACGGGAGTTGGCTAAATTCTTGGCCAAGGCACTGAAGCGTAACTGGTTCAAGAAGGCTGTGAGTGCGGTTGGTGTGCGTCCATGAGGTGTTTCTCTCTCTCTCTCTCTCTCTCTCTCTCTCTCCCTCTCT
>SZWC01002787.1:81258-137745 GCA_023375785.1 Penium margaritaceum | reverse complement strand
GAGCCAGGCACCGAGGGTATGTGCTCGTCTGTGAGTTGGTAGAGGCTTTCCACACTGGACCGTGCAATTCCCAGTGTAACAGGTGCTGCTGCTTCGGCACTTCTGGGTCCAGGAATTGCTTCTGCTGTGCCAGGCTCCACCTGGATTTGCTGCTGCTGATGATGCTGCTCGGTCGAAAACCGGGACAATCGCGAAGGCCCTGCTGCAGACGCTGCGGCAGCGGCAGCAGTAGGAGCAGCGGCAATGCTAGTAGAATTCTGCTTCAACACGATGCGGCCGCCTGCAATAGGACTGCTGACCTCGTCGCCTCCACCAGGGCCTCTACCCCATCCACTTCCAACGGCAGAGAGAACCAGGTCTGCTTCTGCGCCTGCTGCTGTGGAGACGGGTGCCGCCATGCGACCAGATGCTGCAGCATGCTCTGATGCCGCGCTGCAACGGCGTTCTTGGCGGCCTGCATCATCATCATCATCACCGGCACAATGCAGCGAGATCTGCCGCAGTGACTGCGCAGCGCTCAAAGCAGACAGCTCGGGGAGCTCCGCAGCAGCAGCGGCTGCCGGTGGTGGCGTTGCTCCTGCTGCTGCTGAACCCTCCATGGCATCCATCTACACCAAACGCAGATCCGCAATTCTGCAGCAAAGCTGGCAACCAAGGCACCACTTTGGTACGCCCTCCAACCGCCGCAGCCGTCAGAGCCCGTTCAGACCCTCTGGGCCCACACGAAACTTCCTCTCCCCGTCCCCAATAACCGCCCTTCCCCAACACCTGCCCCTGCCCCTGACCCTAACCCTCTCCTCCCTCCTGCCTGGTGACTCGCGGCTCCGCTCCTCTCACGAGCCCAAGCGGGGCGTCCTCCAAATGCCTCGCCTTGACTACACTGCAGTAGATTCTGCCCGGCTTAGACGAGGGAGTGCTACGAATGTGCTTGAATCCTATACAGGAGGTGAACCTGCACCTGCCGTCCTGCTAGCGAGTGAGCCTGCCTGCCCACCGCGCAAGCGACGAAGGAGCCTTTGCGAGGCTCGGGAGGAAACACAATGCGCGGGGAGTTGGGGACCGCACAGCTCGCGAATCGCTCTCGAACGCGATGGGCGGGAGCGCCAATGGGGTTGATCACTGAGGCATATGCAAGGGAGACGAAGGGCATGCCAGTCTCACAGGCAGTCTAAAAGCCGTATGACGGACTGGACAGGCAGAGGAGGCGCCACTCTCACCAAACGACCTCCACCCTCCACCACGGCAAGCTATCGCGACTGCCTTGACCCTGGTCAGCCAGAGGCGTGGGGACCATGGCTCGGAGACAGGGGGACTGCGGCCGCACGCTGCCTCATTGGGGGCGAGAGGGACGCTCGGTTTGAGAACGGCCGGAGGAGCGACGGAGGTAGGAACGGCAGTGGTAGCTTGTTCCCTCTCTGCCTCTCCGGCCAGGACGGCTGGAGAAACAGATTCCCGTTCTGTGGCCCTTTCGCAGGACGGCGGAAGGACACCGGAGCTTTTGCGGCCATTCCGGACCCCACTCAAGCTGCGGATGATAACCGTTCGGACGACGGACAAGTGCTGAGCGGCCACAAATACCAAGCCGTTTTTGGGCGAAATGACCATATACCCCTCATTTGGGACAAAAAGCCTGACCCCCCCTCGCTCAGAACATAATCTCTATCCGCCCCCATGTCCGAACAATAAACCTGATCCGCCCCTACGTCAGAACAATAAGCCTGATCCGTCCCTTCTACACAAACGTGAGTTTGCAGGCGTTAAAATTCAACAATATACCCCTCTTGTTTGTCAAAAGGTAGCATGTCTATGTCACATGGATGCGGTGTCAATATGCTGACATCACATTTTTTGACCCAATCATCACAAACTTGATACTAAAAGGTTTTGTGATTTGGGCATGAATACTCCGGAGTCCATCGTTTCTTTCGATAGATCCGCGGTGTCCATAGTCGAAAGCGAACCGATGGCGGTGTCCAAAGTCGAAATCGACACGCATGCGGTGTCCATAGTCGGAATCGAAATGACAGCGGTGCCCGAGGTTTTCATTGTGCGTGACAAAAACGCAATTCATGTCAATTGTTTCCACTATTCGGTCGGAGTATTCAGTCGTCATGGACTTGCATGTCCTAAAGAAACCTTACATGTTGTCAGCCTGGCTGGGCAGCCTCTGCTTCGTTTCGTTATTTACCATTCGGCGGCGGGGATTTTGCACAAGCTTCAGCCATGAATGTTGACTGATATAGCTGCGCTGTAGCCGACGTTTGCTCGTTGCTCGGAAGACGAAGTTTTTATCGCCATTCAATGCTCGCCGAATGGACCCAGCCACCGGTAATGAGATCATGTCCATGGTGGAATTTGCCGATGCCGTGTGCACCTTCACCGGATGTCGGGGGCATGTGCCGATGTCCACTTAGGGTCACGCATTTAGGTTAATGTAGTGAACGTGCTTTTTGTACCGGTTCGCACTATGACCGGGTAGTACCGTGTGTATTTAAGGTGCTTCTCCATCACTGCAATGCACTGAATTTACTCCTACGGTCGAACTTTGACTAACACGTTGGATCGACATGGACAACGACGTCCGTCCAAATGGCCCGGCACGTCATGGATGTGATACTCTCTGGGCAACACATCGGGCATGGGTTGCATTGAAGGAGAGGTGGGACCGCAATGTAACATGCAACCGAGAGTTGGGAAATGAAGAACCATCATGGGCCCGAGCTCCTGTGACTCCAGAACACATGGCCTGGAACTCCGGAGTGCCCATGCCCAGTAGCAGGTCGGCCAACTATCCCACGCCATGGGAGCCGTGGACATGGACCGAGCCACCGAGTACGTAGTGGGCATTCGATGATGAAAGTACAGGCATCAGAGTTTTATTTCATTGCCAATCAAGGGTATGCAAGTATTATTTCACTGACAAGTGTGGTCATCTGAGTTTTATTGCACTGACAAATATGGGTATGCGTGTATTATCTCAGTGACAAGTATGGGCTTCCGAGGTTTATTGCGTTGACAATTCAGGGTATGCAAGTACTATGTCACTGACAAGTATGGGCTTCCGAGGTTTATTTCATAGATAGTTGTGGGTATGCAAGTGTTATCTCAGTGACAACTATGGGCTTCCGAGGTTCATTGCATTGACATTTCTGGGTATGCAAGTATTAATTAAGTGACATGTATGGGCATCCGACTTTCATTGCATTGACATGACTGGGTATCGAACTATGGGCATAGAACTATTATTTCAATGACAAATATGGGGATCTGTTGTTTATTTTCATCACATTTCGAGGGCACAAAAGTAATAGGTAATTGACAACTATGGGCAGTTCATTATTACTTCATTGACAACTATGGGTACTGCAGTATTATTCATGTGACTAGTCTGGGCATGGGAGTAATGTTCATGACTTAAGTATGGGCATTGTTGAATGATTTCAAGAACTACTACCCAATCCACTATGGACATGACCACTTTGGATCCAGGGCACTGCACAACCAAAGCGAGTGGCACAAGTCGCATCCACATCCCTGCCGTCCTTGACATCCCATTGCATCAAAGAACATGTCCTCATCAGCATCAAGAGATTCGACCTCTTCGTCTTCTTCGTCTTCTCCCTTGTACAAGACATCTTCCCCATGCCTTTCCTCTGCTTCTACTTCACTCGTACAGGCATCCATTGGAGATGCGACGTTGTGTATCGCTGTAGAATGGCACATACCTACATATCTTGTACTTGTTGGTTGCCACAAGTAGGAATACAGTGTCTGACATACCAATGTCATACCAACTCCCATGAGGAAGATGACGGTCAAGTCCGCTTGGTCACATGTACTCATGTTTCTGATTCCTTGTGATAGTTGATCGAAAGAGAATGAAATGAACGTGTGCAGATTCTACATGTACACTTGGCAGGTGCTTTAGGTATTTACTTTGGAATAAAATATGTGGACACCATTGTGCACTACAATTTCATTCTTTCTGCCATTGTGCACTACAACACATCCATAGTGCAACAAAGCTACCATTCCGTTTGTGCTTTCTGGTAGTGACTTGTTTTCACAGAAAAGAAATGTAGACTTCATTCTATATGGGGAGGGAGGAGTACAAAAGCTTAGGCATTGGGCATTACAATTGTATGTCACTAAGAGTTGAACAAATCCCAATGACACCACAACTGAAACCTAACCTAATGCAGGAGTGCAATGCCGGGCCAATGGTTATCTGGCATGCACCTCCTCTTGACGAACTTCACTTTGGCCATGTCTGCATAGCACACGCATGGAAAGAAAAACAATGTTAGAAAACATGTATGAACTTCAAAGCACACCAAAGGCCGAAGGACTGGTTGATGCTGTCCACCTCTGCATGGAAGGCCAATCATGCCTCCTCACGGTCATCGGCATCATGGTGGTCGACCCCTTCCTCGTCACTGGACACTGAGACGGGGTCGACGACCTCCTGCCCCCCTCCCCCCCTCCTCCTCCTCCTCCTCTGCGCCCGCCTGCCCTCCTTCAACCCCCTCCTTGCCCTCTTCCTCCTCCTCTCCCCCCCCGCATCCTCCTCCTCCTCCTCCTCCTCCTCCTCTTCCTCCGACTCCGCCTCCTCTTCGGCAAGGGGTGCATCATCCGCCTCATCCCCTGAGTACCCTATGGCGTCCACGTTCGTCCGGCAGGAGGCCCTCATGCGATGTTTTGCATCTAGCTCAGCAATGCATGCGGCCACCATCTACTTGGGGGTTGGGGCCTCCATGTTAGGGCATCCCCGCCGGACATGGCCTTGCTTGCCTCAGCGGGCACAAATGCGCTATCTTTTGATCTTCGTGTACCTGTCCAAGCGCACGGTGGTCCACTGCCCTTGGCACTGTGCGGCGCATCTCGGACAGACAGGCATCCCAATCCGCCTGCGTCGTTACGTGCGCCAGCTTCCAGAAGAGAGCGCCCGACCTGCCCTGGCACCAAGATTGCACTTGCGCATTAGGTGCCACGTGCAGTACGTGTGTGTCTCCCCGGGTAGCATGGAGAAAGGGTAACAAAGGACTGTTTGAGCTCATGAAGGATGATAAGATTGCTCCGCCAGAGACTACAATGGCTGAGGTGAAGGAGGCATATAAGAAGCGCAACAAAAAGGTGTTGGTGCTTCTTGTGCATGCGTTATGCCCGCCACAACTCGGGCACATCCAAGGATGCACCCTGGCTGCACAAGCGTGGTCGAAACTCTGCTCCATCTACCAGTCCAGCAACCTTGCCAATCAACTCTTCATCTTCAAACGGCTCATCACCCTCCAAGCCAACGAAGGTGACATCACCATGGAGGTCATGCGGCAGATTGAGTCACTTGCAGCGGAGTGCATGGCCGCTGGTTGGGAGGTCGACTCTCAACTGCAAGCTATGATCCTCATTTGGCCTTGCCAGAAAGTTGGAGTCCCATGATCACAGTCATTGGTGGATGGCCTTCCAATGAGCTGATGTACCGAAAGATTGCTGAGTACGTCCGTAACAAGTGGATGCGGCGTGGCGGTCGAGAGAGTGTAGCTGCATTCAGTTCTGCTTACACAGTTCATCCTCACAGTGGAGGCCTAGGTGACAAGTGGAAGGTTGCCAAGCAGGGCACCAAGAAGGGTGACAATAAGGGAGATTCTTTCAACTGCGGCAAGGAGGGCCATTATGCGCGTAACTGCCCCAAGAAGAAGCCAGACCGGTCGCAGCAGGGCGTGGAGAAAGAAGACCAGGCCCTCATGGTGTGCAACTCCACCGACTTGAAGGATCCAGGAGTTGCCTTCATCAACCCCGGATCAGGCCGCCACATCCAATGCAACAGGGTGGCATTTGTCACCTACGGCGCCTCCGAGACGCATGATGGTGGCCAATGGCAAAACAGAGGTGGTCACCGGTGAGAGGAACGTCCGCATTGAGTCAGTTATGGACAGAAAATCTGTCACGAGTACAATCCATGACGTGCTCCACATGTCTAAACTTGGGTGAAACCTGCTCTCTGTCAGCCGCCTTACCGACAAGGGACTTGAGGTGCTCTTCACAAAAAAGGAGGCCGTCATCTGTAATGAGGGCAAAGGTGAGGTAGTTGCGTGCGCCAAGAGGAAGGACGACTTGCACCTGTTACGTGCCAAGATCCTTAGCAGTCGGACGGGGTCCAACGCCGCCAACCTTGTAATGAAGGATGAAGAAGACCTGGACACATGGTACCTCGGAATTTGTCCCATTCCTTCATCAACGGTAAAGGAGATGGAAAAGAGGAAGGTGGTGCGGGGTCTCTAAATCAGTGGCCTTGATGAACCCAAGGAGACCGTGTGTAAGCCATGCAACATTGGAAAAGCAACGCGGTAGCCGTTTGTGGCCAAGGAGACGCATGCATCCGTAAATTTGGTAGTGGTAGGCATCAAAATGTGTGGACCACTTGAGAGCTCCATCGACGGAGCTCGCTACTTCCTCACCTTCATTGACGACCACAACCGCAAACTCTGCCTCTATCCCATGAAACGAAAAAGTGAGGTCCTTGCGTCCATGCAAGAGTTTGTGGCAGATGTGGAGCTGCAGACAGAGTTGAAGGTGAAAGAGTTCCGGAGTGACAACGGTGGTGAATATGCGGGCTGCCTTGGATGGATGAAGAGCAAGGGAATTGAATGGCAGGAAATAACTCCACACTCCCCATAGCAGAATGGCATTGTAGAGAGAGAAAACTGCTCAATACTCGTTATGGTGCGGTCGATATTGAGTGATGTCGGCCTTGCACAACAATATTGGGCAGAGGCGGCAAAGAAAACAACATATGTCATGAATCTCATGCCAACCAAGCCGCTAAAGGACAAGGAGAGCAAGGTGTGGAAGACGCCACAAGAGGTATGGAGTGGGAGGAAGCCGGCGGTGGGTCAACTTCGCACGTTTAATTGCATTGCACATGTGGTGGTGCAGGCACGTGAGGGGCAGAGCAAGCTGGACCCGCGTACCTGCCGGTGTATTTTCCTTAGGTATGAGAGCGGAAGCAAGGTGTACCGGCTCTTTGACCCAAGGAGGCAGCAGATTGTACAGAGTCGTGATGTCACATTTAATGCAAGAAGTTGTTGGATGGACAAGGAGACATGTCTCTCCAAGAGGGGAGATTGGATACCACTCATTGAGGAGGAGACGCCAGAGGATATGAATGAGGGTGATATCCTCATAGCAGCACCAATCGTGGAGGATCGCCGATCGGCAGACTTTGTTCCGGCGGTTCGGATGAGGAGTCCGAAGTACCAGAGCTGGACGTGGAGGCGGGGATTCAACCTATCTCTCCAAGAGAGGAGGAGCATGTGCTTGGAGAGGATGGCACTGAAAGGGGATAACAACAACTACTGCCTGAATTACCCCAAGCAAGCAGCCTTGTGCAAAGAAGGACAAAGGGGTACTATGCCGAAAATCGGCATTTGGACTGGGTTTGTATAAGCCTTCTTCACGAAAGAGGAGCCTCAATCTATGAAGAAGGCACTGCAGCAGAAGGATGGGGCTGAGTGGGAAGGAGCAATAAAATCTGAGCTCGCTTACCATGAGGAGAACGGAACTTGGGAGCTGGTTGACTGGCAGGAGGGTAAGAAAATAATCAGCTCCAAGTGGGTCTTCCGGAAGAATCTCACGAAAGAGGGGGAGGTGGAACGGTACAAGGCGTGGCTGGTGGCAAAAGGGTATGCCCAGAGAAAAGGGGAGCACTACAATAAGACCTTTGCACCAGTGGCCAAGTTCGCCTCCATTTGCACTATCCTCTCGGTGGCTGCGGCACGTGACTACAAAGTCCACCAAATGGACTTCAAAACTGCGTTCCTCAATGACAACGTGGACACAGAAGTCTGCATAGAGGTATCGGAGGGGGTGGATGCGTTGCAAGGGAATGTGTGCCGGCTTTGCAAGGCGCTCTATGGACTGAAGCAAGCTCCACTCAAGAGGTAGTGGTACCTTAAGATGGACAGATTCATGGGTGTACGTGCATAATTAGCTGAGGTTCCACAAATTGTCTTCCTCTATGTGGATGACCTCATCCTTTTTTCGTTGGATGAGGTGGAGCTCAAGAGCATGAAGAAACAACTTGACGGCCGGTTCAAGATGACGGACATGGGTGAGCTCGACTACAACCCAGGCATTGCCGTAAAGAGGGACCGCAAAGCACGCACGCTGGAGATGGGTCAAGAAAAATTTGTGCAGTAGGTGCTCCGCCGGTACGACATGGAGGAGTGTAACCCCATTGACATGCCTATGACAACGACATGTGAGCTGAGGTCGAGCATGGGCCCTGAGCACAGAGGACGAGGAGGAGATGGCTGGAGTACCTTACCAGTCCGCAGTTGGCAGCGTAATGTATGCCATGGCGGCGATGCTGCCTAATCTTGCCTTTGCCAAGGGACAAGTGAGTCGCTTTGTTCCTGATCTGGGGCCGCTACATTGGCAAGCGGTCAAGAAAATTCTATGCTACTTGAAGGCAACAAAATAGTCGCATCTTGTGTTTGGAAGGGGAGCCCGGACTGACTCCCTCGAGTTGGTTGGCTTCTCAGATGCTGACTGGGCAGGCAATGTTGACGACTGCAAATCAACATCGGGCTATGTTTTTGTGCTTGGTGGTGCAGCAGTGTCTTGGATAAGTCGGAAGCAGGACTGCGTGGATCTCTCCAGCACTGAGGCGGAGTATGTTGCACTCGCGGAAGCCGCAAAGGAGGCGCTATGGCTACGGCATTTACTCAAGGAGATTAGGATGCCGCAAAAGAAGCCAACGGCGCTACATGTTGACAACATGAGTGCCATCAGCCTGACAAAGAACCTTGTGCTACATTGGAGGACCGAGCACATAAAGATCAGGCATCACTTTGCATGTGACCTTGTTGCCAAGGGTGATGTGGTGCTTGTGTGGTGTGGCACAAAGCACATGCTTGCTGATACCATGACAAAGGTGCAATCCAAGGACACGCATGATGCTACTTGCATGGAGCTTGGAATTTCCCAATGTTAGGAATTCTGTCCTGGCTGTGACCTACGAGGAGTGGAAGCACCCTCAAGGATTCCTGGCCTTCTATAGAGCACGCTAACACTAGTTCAATAGTCAATGAAAATGAAAGGTGGAAGAGTGAGGATTCCAAGGATCACTGTCTAGAATGGGCAAAAATGAGGCGCAAGCAGTTGCACTTAATCTTAGCTTGTGATCTCACCTTTCTAACGCATCCAAGCACGCCTAAATCGGAGCAGTATAGCCCCTGCTACGCCCATCGAAGTAACCCTTGGTGGAGCCGCCTTTGGCTGCTCCCGACGTGAGCCGTCTCTGACATGAGCCAACGATGGCTCTCAAAGCGCTTTTCTTGATTGGCGAGTCAAAGGGTGGCTTGCCCTGGTCCAGGAGACCTCCATGGCTGCTTCCTCTAGGGCCTTGGGGTCTATGAAGCCAGTCGGAGCTGAACATGGACCACCAGCGGTGGAATATCCTGTCACCCCGGACGGATACCCAGATTCCACCTGCTAACCACCCGACCTTCGGGCAGGGTTATCTATCTGAGCACTCACTCAAATCAAGCAATTCAAAAGCTCTATTGTGTATGGAAAATTCCAAGGAATCCAAATCTGCAATCAAATCAGATGTTTGAACACTCCCTAGTGGTCGAACCAGGGAATTGATCCACAGCACACGTGGCAAGGGGCACCATTTTCCAACAATCTCCCCCTGCACCGCAGCCATGATGCCCTGTCCTTGAACATCTTCCATGATACGCTGCCTGGCCAAGCTGCTACTGTGAGCAACTCTGCTCAGCTGCCCTGCACCAATCACAACACATATTGGCTGACGCCTCGCTCCCCACTTTTGTCACTTGCGTCCCGGTGTGGGACTTGGAAGTGCCCACGTGGCCTGCCTTGTGACCTCTGTTGTGTTGGTGTTACTGCTTGCTGCGACAGTTGGTCGCCTCCCTGAGACGACCTGGGAGCCCTTGCCTCCTTGCAAGTCTGCTCCCCCTCATGTGGGAGACCCATACCTCTTGCGGCATCCTCCCTTGTGTGCGGAGACCTCGGATCTTCTTTAATGTCCTCCATCGCCTCTGCTTGTACTTACGGTGCCTTTGATTTATCAACACCTTCAGCACCTTGCAAGCTTGGCCCAACATGGTGCACATCTCCCCTGCCCTCTTGAAGTACCTTCATGCTGGTGCTCTTGGCCTTTGCCAGCACCGCCTCTGTACGTGCCACATTGTCCAAGCTGCTGCCGCCTGCACCGCCGGCACTGGCTTGCACTTTGTTGCCACCAGTCTTACGGGATCCATGATGCTGCAATTGGGACTGCTCCTCTAGTCGACGCCTGCACTGCTACCACTGCCTTGTTGCACGTCCTTGACGCGCATGCCTCCCCTTTATGGAGAGGTCCTCCGGTGCCGGTCCCTTAGTCTCAGCTCCATCGTCGTACTCCTCATGCACCTGCGCTCCCGCTTTTGGAGAATGTGGAGAAGCAAAGGTTTCACTCCCCTCTCCCACACTGTGCATGTTGCATGCATCATCTGCCTGTTCTGCATATTTCAGAGATGCCGACACACCTGCTGCATCCTCTGTTGCATGCCCCTTGATTGCTTGCCCTCCACCTTGAGGACTTGGAGCTGACGATACCTTGACCGCACCCAACAACATGGTCCTCCGCTCAGCCACCAACGCCCCCTTATGGATCTCGACAGCACCCTCCTGGCCTGCCTTGTAGCCATGGTCCACCATCATTGTCGCTCTGAGCGTGTTTTGCTCCTATGGAGAACTCAGGCACTTGCCTTTTCTCTCCCCTTGTTGCACAGCTCTCCGGACCACCTCCGTCCACTTTTGTTGGGATGCACCCACTGCCCGGCCTCTTCCCACGTGGTGCTCTTGGTCCCGGTCTGCTGCTGCAGCAAGCCCCTCGGGCTCAACTTGAGGAACAACCCTCATGGCATCCTCCCTCTGCTGCGTGAACTTCTGTTTCACCACCTCTGTAGCCCGGAGCCTTTTATCCTCCGGTTGAGAGCACGGTGTCATGCCGTCACTCTCCTCCTCTGGCCCTGAAGTGGAGCATTGTGAACGTGACGCGCCGGTACCCGGTATCGGCTTTTGAGCCATCAGGTCTTGGCCATCTTGTCGGTGCAACAACTCCCCTTCAGCCGAGGCGCGGAGCCCCTCGGACTCCACTTGAGGACACAACTCCATGCCGCCCTCCTTTTGCTGCATGGTCCTCCGAGCCGCCACCACCGCTCCCCCGTGAAACTCGGCAGCACCCTCATGGCCTGCCTTGTGACGCCGGTTCACCACTCCTGCAGCATTGGACCCTTTTTGCCCATTGGGAGAGCCAGGCCGCTTGCCATCCATGCTCTCCCCTGGCTGGTCTGCCATGTGGACACCCTCTTTTACCTCCCTATGAGGCTTTGCACCCATCACACGCCTTCCCGTTGGATGGCGTGCCTTGTGGTCCAGGTCCACCAGTCCAGCCCGGACGGTTTTGTTTACACCGCCCACCGCATCCTCATGTCTGTCTTTCTTGGAAATAGTTGCAACCGCTTTCTTACTCAGACGGCTACCCACGTCGGACTCACAGTTACTCCTTGTGAGGACGTCAGCATGTACCAGGTACATACCTCTTTTCTGCGTACCAGTTGCCACGACACGCCCGTTGCTCTCCTCTTTTATGAGGCATCCCTTCCTTGTGAAGGTGACTTTGAGTCCCTCCTTGCTGAGGCGACTCACGGAAAGCACCCCTGTCACCAAGTCAGGCACTTGGAGCTTATTCTCCTTGGTGCCCCTCTTCTTGGCCGACTCTTCCACCCTCATTTTCCCTCCTCGGAGCAAATCAATTCTGTTGTGATGAACGGCGGCAGCCCCATTCATATGCTCCACCTTTAGCTCCCTCTTGGAGGTTGTGGAGGTTGCACGCCCATGGCATGCCACGAGGTCCCCAACCACATCAGCCCTTGCAGCTTGGAGCTGATCACTGCTGCACGACGTATCAACGACTCCTTCGGCCTGCCGCCCTCGCCCAATGCGCTTGTCGGAGTCCACGGCTTCCGCTGTGCACGTCACTTTCAGGTGGCCCCTCTGGCCACAGTTGTAGCAGGCCCCATTTTGGGACCGGTTGAAGTCTCCTTGCTCCAAACACGCCTGCCGTTTTGCCTGCCTCAGGTTCTGCCATCTCAGCCCCCTTCATGGGGCGTATGGAGTCGGTGACTGCCACGTTGGTCTACTGCCCTTCTGCCACCTCTGTGGCCAGATCCGCAGCTCCCGTTGTGCAGTCCCGTCTCCAGTGGCCCTCCTCGCCACAGTGATGACACTCCCCCTTTTTGGCATGGTGTGGACGTGTCCCTTCCTCCCTATGAGCACCCTCTCCTTCGTGAGAGCGGACGACCAGGGTTGGTGCCATGGACGACGTCCCTTGATCCGCCTCGGAGGATTCAGTCCACCGGTCGCTAGCCACTTGCGCCGCCTCTTCACTCGCCGAGTCACGTTGCTGAAGAGTAGGCAGGTCATGTGTGATGCAAAGCTTCTCCCAAGCCTTTGATTCCCATGTGCATCCTTGGACTTTGTGCACGTTGTGCAAGTCACAACGCCGACGCGATCAGAGCAAGCGTCTCTTTGTTGCGCTTCTCGTACGCCTCCACCTCCTCGGTTGTCACGGACACCACAGGAGACTTCTCTTCACCGTTGACCAGCTCAAGCAGTCCCTTGTAGTTCAGGAAGATCTCAGCCTGCCACTTCCACACGGGAAAGTCCCTCCCATAAAACTTGAGGGGGATGTCAATGCTGCTCTCTTGCTCCGTCGCGGTTGCCATGACTTGTAGTGGTAGCGTGCGCGTAGAGGGCGAGGTTCCTCCTAGTGCATGTGGGCCCATAACCCTTTGTCAGGAATTCTGTCCTGGCTGTGACCTAGAAGGAGTGGAAGCACCCTCAAGGATGCCTGGCCTTCTATGGAGCACACTGACGCTGGTTCAATAATCAATGCAAACCAAGGTGGAAGAGTGAGGAGTCCAAGGATCACTGTCCAGAATGGGCGGAAATGAGTCGCCAGCAGTTGCACTCAATCGAAGTCAGAATTGTTGCTATTCACAATAATATTACATCAGATTATCATAGCCTGTGATCTCAGCTTTCCAACGCATCCAAGCATGCCTGAATCGGAGCAGAATAGCCCTTGATACGCCCATCGAAGTAACTGTTGGTGGAGCCGCCTTTGGATGCCGCCGACGCGAGCCAACTCCGACATGAGCCGGCTCTCGAAGCACTTTTCTTGATTGGCGAGTCAAAGGGTGGCTCGCCCTTGTCCAGAAGACCTCCCTGGTTGCTTCCTCTAGGGCCTTGGGGTCTATGGAGCCAGTCGGAGCTGAACATGGACCACCGGCGGAGGAGTATCCCGTCACACGGGACGGATACTCAGATTCCGTCCGCCAACCACCCGAACAGGGCTATCTGTCTGCGTACTCACTCAAATCAAGTGATTCAAAGCTCAATATTGTATGGAAATTTCCAAGGGTCTGTAATCTGCAATCAGATCAGATGTTTGACCATTCCCTAGTGGTCGAACCAGTGAATCGATCCACGGCACCCATGGGAAGGGGCACCGTTTTCTAACACCCAAGCCTCTTCAGTTGCAGGTTGAGCATGGACAATTTCCATGGGTGATGCGCAAGCGGGGGATTTTTGTAGTTATGCTCCTCACCATGGCAGGAGTGACTCCAGAAATGAACACCAAAAATACAAGTTCAAGTGGCTTAGTGGTCAATGGTATCCACCTCTAGAGGCAGGGACCCGGGTTAAAGTCCCACGAGACGAATTTCTGCCCTGCCTCAAGGGAAGTGGAAAATAGGTGCCAAGAAGCTAGCTCAACCTCCAGGGTTCCTCCTTGAGTTTCTAGAAAGCTAGGTGTGGTTCAAGGAAGGTGGCACACCTTCCACAAGAGGTAATTTGGTCTAAAAGGAATCTAGAGGTGTCCCGGTCTTTTGGATACCTTCCCACCTGCTAGAATCAATTGAGGAATATAGGAGAGGGTAGAATTTCCTAAAGCAGGAAAGGGTTGCCTTACTAGGTGTAAAAAAGGACAGCCTACAAAAGGACACTGTAGAAGTCATAGAATCTACTGGGAAGCTTCACATCTGGCATGCTTTGGTGTTTTAAAAAGCATAGATCAGTGGCCATTAAATGCCACTGGGTGTGAACCTTGATCATGATTTCATTCCTGTTGAATGCTTTTGCTCCTTGTTCCATGTTGTAGGACGGATCAGGAATGCTCTGCCGCTTGTGGAGGTATGATCCCTGGATCCGTCGTAGAATGACTCAACTATGCTCTGTATCGTGTGAGATATGACCTGTGAGTACACCATGTGGGTGAGTGGTTACCTTGGCCATTATGTTGATTTGGCCAAGTGAGAGGTCATGAGTTTGATCTCGGCCCCATGCACATCTTGGTTGTTATGGAAGCTTCCAAGAAAGAAAGTCCGTAGCCTCTTGGACACTACATGGTCGATCTATCACCTTGACACTAGGATGCTTATGTGTCAAGTCCACAATGAAAGTCTATTGGTGATGTGGCTGGTTCAGACCACTTCCCGCGAATGTACTTTTGAGTTCTAGGACTGTACATACAGATATAAAAGGACTTGTCTTGCATGCTGATCAATTAACCCTTGCTTGATGCTCTCTTGCGCATTGAAAACTTGAGGTCTTTTTGAGATGTAATACTAAGGCATCAGTACTCTTGAAGGTGAAGTGTATGCGTGATAAAGTTAGGGATGCATGACACATGTGAACAAAGGAAGAAGGCCTAAAAACCTTTGTGAGCTTTTCTGTTTTTCAGCTTCTCTGCCAGAGGTGTTAGCTCAGTAGCTAACAAAGGGTTGTGGGTACACTCCTCTGCTGAGAGACGTTTCACGCACGCAATCGCTAGGTCATAAGCAGTGAGAGCGCCTTCGTCCTCACCAAAATTCTTTGTTTGCAGGTCAACAATAGGAGGAGGGGAATGCAACACATATGCACCTTCCGACCTTGGGAGCTGACATCAGCCTACATCAGCCTACATCAACCTACATCTACTTGCAACAGCCAACGTGAACAGGGGAAGCAGTTGCCTCTCCTCACCAACAGCCTACGGCGGCCTCAAACATAGGTACATCGACATCAACAACAGGTGCGGCAGCTGTAGCAGTTGTAGTTGTAGGGATGGCAGGGACAGGGGAACCAGGGAATCATTTTCCCATCCTCAAGTTCGATGGAGAGGGGTTTGCGCTCTGAAAGTGGCAGTTTGAGATCATCATGGATGGCAGAGTTCTGCTAGGATGTTTTTACAGAACTATCCCTGCACCAAAGGAAGAGGGTGCTGGCCTTGTGGCATGGGTCAAGCTCAACAAGAAGGCTCTTACCATTCTTGTTTCCTCCATACAACCCTCAGTCCTTTCACACATCGGGTGAGGCTGGTTGTGGTTGGAATCAATGGTTGAACGAGTTCAACCATCATTCTCGCAAGTGATTTCCGTGGGATTTTCGCCTGGAACGTTGTCAAGGCAGTCCAACTCGACCCTCCATGTTTATCCGTCCGGATGGGGTTCCTTCACCTCGTGTTCAATTAACTTAGCAGGTCCCACTCAGCACACCAATAATTGGATGATATTGTTTCAACCAACAACCTTCCACTAATCAACGTGAAGCACCGATAGTTAAAAGTTTGATGCCAGTCCTCGGTAGCTGCATCGACCTTTGGAAATGACCGTATGCATACGGCTCATGACAGGCTTTCTGAGTGAGACAAAATCTTTGTGCAACATGTGGACCCACAAAGTCCTCAACTATGTTCAGCAAATTCTGTGTCCGGTAGCATTCTACCACCGATTCCAACTGCAACTAGCCTCACCCATCAGTGGTTGTACAGTGACAGCCACGACATAGGCCAAACACGGCAAGGTGTTTTAGTCCTCCTCACTTGCCAACCGTCTCTTCATTCTACAAAACCTCATTAGCATGAGGCTTGGTGAAGGGGAGGATGTATTTGCCTTTATGCAGAAGTTTGAGAAGCTCTTACAACAAGCCACCGGCATGGGGTGGGACCTGAAATCCAATATGCAGGCCATGATTTTTCTGATGACGCTGCCGGAAATCTGGGGCCCCATGATAGCGGTGATCAGGGGGTGGACTGAAGATCAAGTTTCCTACACCACCGTCTCTAAGTATGTGCGGAATCAAACCATACGTCGTAGCAGCAGTGAAGCAAACATGGCTGCCTTTGTCTCACGGAGCAGCGACACCTTCCGCAATACCTCCTCTGGGTACAAGGGGAAAAACAACACTAGCAACAATAGAATGGGTGCAAAGCGCCAAGGAAACTGCCATAACCATGGCAAAGCTTGACACTAGGCTGGAGAGTGCCGTGTACCCGAGAGAGGGAGGACACAGGGATGAGTGGCAAGGGGGAAATGCTGGGAAGGATCCCACAAGCTTGATGGCCGAGTGTGCCTCAAACAAAGGGAGGGCGATACTCAGGCCAGGAGCCTATGGCCTTGACTCGGGCACAAACGAGCACACCACTTACAAGAAAAGAGACTTCATCTCTCTTACTCCATGCAATAAGAACTTCAGAGTTACCAACGGCAGGGTTGAGGCAGCTCAGGGGATTGGTGGCAAGCTGGTCACAGTGGGTGTCAACTGTGGAGATTCTGACCTCAAGCTAGAGGGGTGGTCTACTTGCCCTCCTTCACAGCCAACATGCTCTCCGTCTCTAAGATAACTGACCATGGCATGACAGTTGTGTTTACAAAGAAGGAAGCGGTGATAGTCCCTACCAAGGACATCAACATCTCTTACTCTGCCAAGATGGTTGTCACACAGGTTCCTCGCATTGATGGACTCTACGTCTTGCAGACCAAAACATCAACTTCAACAGCTGAATCTTCAGTCGAGAGTGATGATGAGGAGAGCAACGATGTCGACTCAGATGAGGAAGGACATGTTGGAGCAGCAGAAGCATTGGCAGCAGATGTTTCATCAACAAAACCATAAGCAAATGCAACCACTGGGACTGTTCTACCCTGTGCACATCCTCCGAGAACCTGTAGCACAGGTTCTTTTGGCACGTGGCTCATCGCACTTTGGAGCTCATGGAAAAGCAAGAGCTAGTGTGTGGGATGGAGCTAGGTGATGAGACGGAGGGAGCTGGGATCATGTGTGAGCCATGCCTTCAAGGCAAGACGAAAAGGAACCCGTCAAGCACAATGGCACACCTGCTCTCGCATCTCTTGATCTCGTCCACTCTAACGTGTGTAGTGCCTTTCGCATATCGTCAAATGGAGGCAATAAGTGTTTCCTCACATGCATCGATGACAACAGCCATTAAGTCTCCACACACTTTCTCAAAAAGAAAAGTGAGGTGAAGGAGAACCTGCAGGCCTTTGTTGCTATGGTTGAGTGATAGAGTGGAAAGAAGGTGAAGGAATTCAGGACAGACAATGGGGGAGAGTACGAAACCTGCAGGGAGTGGCTCAAGTTACAGGGTACTGAATACCAAAAGACTACCCCCTACTCACCTCAAACCAATGGCATAGCAGAGAGGATGAACCACACCCTCATGGGCATGACAAGGTACATACTCTTTGACGCCAAGCTGCCTTCTAGGTTCTGGGCAGAAGCAGCACGTACGGCTACTGATCTTGTGAACCTCACACCTGCAGTAGCTCTACAAAGGAGAGGCAAGAAGAAGCAGAAACAGCATCTGAAGACGCCTCAAGAAGCATGGTCAGGCAGGAAGCCGGATGCCTCCCATCTCAAGGTGTTCAGTTGCACCGGCTTTGCCAAGGACCAGGCCGGTGGGGGCCCTGGAAGGCTCGATGCAAGAGCGCAAAAGTGTGTTTTCATCAGCTATCACACTGCCCACAAAGCTTATCAAATGTGGAACCAAGGAGCCAAGAAGGTTGTCTGCAGCAAAGGCGTGGATTTCCACGAAAGGTCTTCAAGTAAGGGAGAGAATCTCGAACTTGAGAACACTCCAAAATAGGGAGAGTGGCTTACTCTCCTTGAGGAGGGAGTCGAAGCATCAGCACATTGGCATGGGATGGGTGGTGCAACAGGGAGAGGAGCTCATGAAGATGATTCAGAGGAATCAGACTCTTGATTGCAACGTATCCGATCCTCTGGAACATGAGGAGGATGTCTATCCCATCATCAACGACGAACTAGACCCCCAGCCTCCACATCAACAGCACCAGCCAGCAGGTTCAAGGAGTAGTTCACGCCTCAAAGTACCTAATGGACAGGCTTCAACTACTCATTCTTGGTTCAAGAGGAGCCAATGTCTGTCGCAAAGGCACTCACTCGGCCTAACAAAGAGGAGTGGGACGAAGTAATTTGCAGTGAACTCAGCTCCATCAAGGAGAATGGGACATTGGTGTTGGTGGACAGACCTGTCAGGGCTCACATTGTGGGATCCAAGTGGGTGCTGAAAGTAAAAAGAAAACAAGATGGCAAGATAGACAAGTACAAGACACAGGTGGTAGCAAAGGGTTCTCCCAACGGCCTGGCGCAAAGTACGATGAGACTGTTGGAGTAATGCTCCTCACCATGGCAGGAGTGACTCCAAAAAGGAACACAAAAAAGACAAGCCAAGGTGGCTTAGTGGTTCATGGAAGTCACCCCTTCTAGAAGGTGGCACACCTTCTAGAAGGGGTGACTTGTTCTACAATGCATCTAGGTGTATCTTGGTCTTCTGGATACCTTCCATCCTCCTACAAGCAAGCTGAGGAATCTAGGAAGGGGCAGAAGCTTCTAGAGGAAGGAAGAGATGCCTTCCTAGGTAGGAAAAGGACAGCCTACCAAGGGCCACTATTGAAGCCATAGAATCTGCTAGGAAGCTCCAAATCTGGCATGTTTTGGTGTTCTGGAAAGCTTAGATCAGTGGCTATAAAATACCACTGCTTGTGAGCCTTGATCAAGAGTTCATTCACAGTTAATTCAGGCCAAAACTATTTCCTCACTCTCTGACCAGTTTTTTTCCATCCTTGGAACCAGTTGCCTCCATAGTTTCAGTCTCTCCAAAAACAGTTGGTGGTGTGAATCAGCCACTGCTAGGGACCCTCCAGGGTGCACACTCACCCTCAGGCCAACAGAGACCTTTGCTCCAGTCATGAAATCTACCTCTGTCCGGTCAATGCTCGCCATTGCTACTGCCAAGAACATGGAGGTTCACCAGATGGATGTCAAGACAGCCTTCTTTGATGAAAAACTTGACAAGGAGGTACCGATGGAGGTTACGCAGGGGGTTGATGCTCCCGAGGGCAAGGTGTGTAGATTATTGCATGGGGCTCTATGGGCTAAAACAAGCGCATCATGCGCTACCTTCAGGGGATGCGACACGTGGAGCTCCAGTTTGGAGGCATTACTGGATCCGCGTCACTCCGTCTCATGTGCTACACTGATGCTGATTGGAGAGGGAACATCATTGACAGAAAATCTACCTCCGGCTTCGTGTGTATGCTGAATGGAGGTGCAGTCAGTTGGGCAAGTCGCAAGCAAGAATGTGTCTCTTTGTCAACAGCTGAAGCTGAATACATCGCCTTGGCTAAGGTATGTAAAGAGATGCAACAGCAACAGTCACCAAGATTGATAATATGAGCGCGATTGACATGTCCAAGAACCCGTCCTGTCCAGGCGGACAAAGCACATTGAGATCCGCTACCACCATGCTCGAGACTTGGTCTATAAGAAAACATTGGAGCTTGAGTATGTCGGTACAAAGCTGAACCGGGCTGACATGCTTACAAAGACACAGGACAAGGATCTCCACCAGGCGGGCAGGCAAGGTATCGGCATGGTCAATGCAAGTGATGACAAATGATGATGGTCACTGACGCAAGGTGCAAGGGAGAGATTTGTTGAATGTTTTTGCCCCTTTTTCAATGTTTTAGGACGGATCTGGAATGCTCTGCCCCTTGTGGACGTATGACCCCGGGATCTGTCGTAGAGTAACTCAACTATGCTCTGTCTCGTGTGAGATATGACCTGTGAGTACACCATGTGGGTACCTTGGCCATTTTGTTGATTTGGCCAAGTAGGAGGTCATGAGTTTGATCCTGACCCCATGCACATCTTGGTTTCTATGGAAGCTTCCAAGAAAGAAATTCCGTAGCTTCTTGGACGCTACATGGTTGGTAAATCACCTTGACACTAGGATGCTCATGTGTCAAGTCCACAGTGCAAGTCTATTGGTGATGTGGCTGGTTCAGACCACTTCCCAGGAATGTGCTTTTGAGTTCTAGGACTGGACATACAGCTATAAAGGGACTTGTATTGCATGCTGATCAATTAATCCTTGCTTGATGCTCTCTTGTGTATTGACAACTTGAGGTCTTCTTGAGATGTAATGCTAAGGAGTTAGTACTCTTGAAGGTGAAGTGTATGCCTAATTAAGTTTAGGGTGCATGACACATGTCAACAAAGGAAGAATGCCTAAAAACCTTTGTGAGCTTTTTGGTTTCGCGGCTTCTCTGCCAGAGGTGTTAGCTCACTAGCTGACAATTCCCAATAAATTAAGGTCCAAACTATTGCCACACTCTATGACCACGTTTCGGCCATCATTGGAACCAGTTGCCTTCACAGTTTCAGTCTATTCAGAAACAGTTGGTGGTGTGAACCAGCCACTGCTGGGGGCCCTCCAGGATGGGGACCTTCCAGGGTGAACACTCACCCTCAAGCCAACATGGCAATCCCCGGGCAATGCCTTGCAATGTGTGGCAATGCCCGGAAATGCCTGGAAATACCTCACAAAGCGTGGGCAATGCCTAGCAATGCCTAGGCAATGCCTGGCAATACCTTGGCAATGCCTCACAATGCCTGGCAATACCTGGAAATGCTTGGCAATGCCTACGAATGCCTGGAAAATTCCTGGAAATGCCTGTGCAATGCTTGGAAAGGCCTGAGCAATGTATGGAAATGCCTGGCAATGCATGGGCAATGCTTGAAAATGCCTGGGCAATGTCTGGCAATTCTTCGACAGTGCCTGTGTGGAAATATAGAAGATGACCACAATTCTTCCTTTTCTTTAAAAACTGAGCATTCTCAATAATGGTTCAGCTCCGGAACAACCACCTTGGTCAAAAGTGTCACGATCCGTTGTCGGTCATAACCTGACCAACGGACACCTTACCGAGTGACCTCCAAAGAAGTGGTGATACTACGAGCGCATCCAGCTAGCCCATAAGAAGCCGTTGATTGGCGTTTTTCCTGTTCTACTTGCGTATATGGAGGATGGTCATTCCTTCCTAGTTTAACCCAGAACAGTCTTTCCATCCTGTTTGCCTTTGGTTCCGCGGCTTTGCCGCCGTGTCTTTGTCCTGCTTGCTTATTGGTCATCCTTCCATCACCATCCACTCTCAACTCTCGGTCTCGCACTCCTTCGCTCCATCACTCTCATTCCTTTGCTTACCTTTCTTTTGCGCATCACTTGCCCCAGCAGTCTCACACACTTTGCTCCTGCTTTCTCTCACTGGCCACCTGTCTACCTCTCCATTCTATCTTTGTCTGCTACTCCTCAATGCGAGTTCCACGACTAACTCCTTGCCTCTACTCAAAGATTTTTGCTCTCGCCTTCAGTCATTTTTACTAGTGCATGCCCTATTGCTTCAGCATGATTCTGCTATCACTCGTTCAGCTTAATCCTTTCTTCCTACACGGTACGAGAGCACCAGGCAACATTACCTGGTTCTTCTAAACCACGTCATCGATTTCTCACCATCATCGCCGTCCCCTGCTGGCCACACTTCCTTTGCCATTGTCTGTCGCTGCCTACGCCACCTCTGTCATTCTGACCTGCCTTCTATCGCCGCATTCACAACCTCGATCCTCCCTGTAATTGCACATGGCAGATCGTGTGCACCCAGTCTCCCACGATCCTGCTCGCTTGCACTTCCTCTCCTTCACCCGCAACTGACATCAGCAGCATTGTCTTGACTGCTTATCCCACCCTGGCAGCTCTCATTGCTGTTCTCAAGCCCTGCATCCAATTGCATGCCCGTGGCAACGTCCGGTGCACCTCAACTGTCCAGAATCCAAAAGATTCGCGCCCTGTGGCCTTCTTCCTCAAAGCTTCCTGCCGTTAAGCCATCTTCATCTCTCCGCCCCTATTTGCTCTGCAAACCTCTTCCCTGAAGCTCTCACAACATCCCGTTCATACTCTCCTTTCCACCAATTTTGGCAACCTTTGTGACCATGTGGCACGGTCTCATCTCTGCCTCCGCCTCCGCCTCCCGCATCGCCTTCTCTATCATGCTCGTATCCAACTTCTGCAATAATCCTTCTCTACTCCATCAGCTTCAAGATAATCACCGCCATCCTCTGCCATTGTCATCTCCCCTGTTCCGCATCACTCTCTCAAGCCGCCCTTTTGTGCCACCTCCTCCTCGTCCTCAGCAGCAGCAGAGCACCGCTCGTCGTCAGGACATTGGACACCACCAGTCTTCCTGTCCGTCAGTCTCAGGCCAACTAGGGAACAAGTCATCACTCTCCTGACGTAAACAGAAATCTCTGCTTCTCTTAGACCACCCTCGCTATAGCAGAACTCCTCTTGGAGTCAAGATATCAGACATCACCAGTCTTCCTGCTGACCAGTCTTGAGCCAACTGGGGACACAAGCCGTCACTCTCCTAACATCAGAGGAACTCCCTGCTTCATCGGCATCTGAAATCTCCCCCTCTTCACTCGCATCTCTTCCATCCGTTCTCGTCAGCAGTAGTAACTTCCTAAGCCTCCTTCACAGCATCTTCCGCTCTCTTCTCTCATCATCCTTATCTGCTCCATCATTGTCGTTCTTATCTTCCTCATCACCATCCTCTTCATCATCAACTTCAATCATCTACCACGCACAACGTTCCGCCCCTTTGCCCAAGCTTCCTAAGTACTCTGCTGCTTTCATCATCATCATCTGCTCAACAGAAGGATTTGCCTGGTTGAACCGCCAATCTTGCAGTGATGTGCGCCCATGCCAACTCTTCGCAGCACACGCGGCTCGTTCCTGCACCCAGAATCTGCTTCATGACCAGCACAAGGACATGCATTTGCCAGCTACAGATCGTACAACGGTCTACACCCACGTCAATCGTAGATTTCTTGTGGCGCATCGGCTTCCGCCTTCTCCTTGCTGCATTCTACCCCTCTATCATCAGCAGCGCACGAAGTCTTATCCCTGTGGCCAAGTCATCATCCTCTACAAATCTTCAGTTTTCCTCAACATCCCTCGCTCGGCACCTAGATCCGCCCGGTCAAACCGCCCATTTCACAATGACCTGCACCAACGCTAATCCTCTCATCTGTGCACGTGGCTTGGCCTTGCACCCACTTCATCACCCATCAGCCGCTCTCCGTCTATCATCTGCTATCCTCCTCAGTTCAGCACTAGGAGCCTTCCAATCACACTGTCAATCTTGCGGTGACCTACGTTCAAGCAGATTTCTTCTTCGGCAAAGGAGAGCTCGCCTCTACGTCCATCTCACAATCATCCTTTCAACAGCATCACCACACAGCATTAACGTGTCTCCTTCACAATTCACATCCATTTCTTATGCAATCACGACTCCCTGGGCCCGAGAGGCCCTCTCCTTCCTTGCAACTCTTATCCCCACCTCACGCATTCTTCACTTCAATGAGCAGGGCCAACTTAACTACACTGGCTAGAATTTTCTTTGGCAGGATGTGTTGCGCTGCACCAACCCTAATCACACCAGCTTTGAGGATATCCTACACTTCCACCCTTTTATTGTGCAAACTCAAGCATGCTTTCCCACTACAATCTCCTTGGAACATTACTAGAATTACAGGTTTCAAGTTGAGGAAATAATCCCAGGCCTCATTTACCTCACCACGGATGTAGCACTCCATGACATCCTAGAGTCCTACACTTCCAGTGAGGACACACTGCATGAGGTTTTTACAACCATCGAGGAACGATGTACTCAAGGCCATTGTCTCTATCATCTCTTTGCCAACAGCCACCAGCAGATCACCCTAGATCTGATTCCTCCCCTACCACTGCGACCTCCTGTCACCTTACTTCCTGTCCCACTGACCCTCTCGACTCTTACACCTCAAGGGTCTCCCCTGTAGGAAACTAATAGTGGTCATCTTAGAGCGGGGTGTCTAAATATAGACGATGACCACAGTAATTCCTCCTCTCAGAAAAAATCTGAGCACTCTCAATAACGGTTCAGCTCCTGCATGAACCACCTTGGTCACATATCATACGATCCGTTGTCGGCTATGAACCAAGCAACGCCCACCTTACCGAGTGATCCCCAAATAAGCGGTGACACTACGAGTGCATCCGGCTAGCACATAAGAAGCCGTTGCTTGGTGTTTGTTCTGTTTTTCTTGCATGTTTGGAGAATGTCCATTCCCTCTTACATTAATCCAGACCAGTATTTTCATCCTGTTTGGCTTTGGTTCCGTGGCTTTGCCGCAGTGTCTTCGGCCTGCTTTCTCTTCGCTCATTCTTTCATCGCCAGCCCTTGGAAAGGCTGGAAGGACGTTTTGAGGCACAGAGTTGTACGGAGTTGTACGGGATTGTACAAAAGTGTGCGGAGCTGTACGGTGTTGTATTGAATTGTAACAATTTGTACGTTGTTGTACAGAGATGTACGGAGTCGTAAATAGGTGTACGGAATTGTACAAACTTTAACGAAGTTCTACAGAGTTGAACAACTTGTAGGAAGCTGTACGGAGCTGTACAGAGTCGTCCGGAGCTGTATGGAGTTGTACGGGGTTGTACGGAGATGTTCGGAGTTGTACGGAGTCGTACAAAGATCCAAAACGTTTGTTGGAGTTGGACAGAGTTATACGGAGCAAACTGGTATTGTACAGATTCATACAAAGTTTTAGTGACTTGTACATAGTTATACGGAGTTGTACGGAGTTGTAAGGGACTGTAGGGAACTTTACAGAGCTGTAAAGAGTTGTACAGACTTACACAGAGTTGTACAGAGTTGTATGGAGTTGTAAGGAGTAGTGCGCAGTTGTACGGATATGTAGAGAGTTGTAAAGAGTTATACAAAGATGTATGGACTTGTATGGAGTCTTACAGAGTCATAGGGAGCTGTAGGGAGTAATAGGGGGGGGTTGTACGGAGTCAAACATAGTTGTGCAGAGTTGTAGAGAGTTGTACAGAGTTGTACGTAGTTGTACGGATTTGTAGAAATATGTAGAAACGTTGTACGGAGTAGTATGGAGTTGTACGGAGTCGTATGGAGCTTTGCAGAGTTGTACGGAGTTGTATAGTATTGCACGGAGTTTTATGGATTTTTACGGAGATGTATGGCGGTGTACGGAGCTGTATGGAGCTGTAAGGAATTCTATGGCGTTTTACGTAGTTGTACAGAGGTGTACAGAGTTGTATGAAGTTATACAGAGTTTTAGTGAGTTGTATTGAGTTATACGGAGTTGTACGTAGTTGTATGAAGTTTCATGGAGTTGTAAGGAGTTTGAAAGAGTTGTACAGAGTTATACCGAGTTGTACGGCGATGTATAAAGATGTACAGTGTTGTACAAAGTTTTATAGAGTTGTACAGATTTGTAGTAAGTTGTAGGAAGTGGTAGGGAGTTGTATGGAGTTGTACGGAGTTCTACGGAGATGTACGGAAATGGCCGGAGTTGTACCAAGTTGTACAGAGCTGTACAGAGTTGTACGGAGTTATACGGAGGTTACGGAGTTATACCGAGCTGTCGCAAATTGTAAGGAGTCATTCGGAGTTGTACAGAGTTGTACGGACTTGTTTGGACTTGTATGGATCTGTACTGAGTTGAACAGTGTTGTACATAGTTCTGCAGAGATTAACAGAGTTGTACGGGGTGTAGCAGTTTGTACAGAATTGTACGGAGGTGTATGGAGGTGTACTGAGCTGTACGGAGTTGTACGGAGTTCTACGGAGTCGTACAAAGTTGTACTAAGCTGTATAGAGTTGTACAGAGTTCTCCACAGCTGTACAGAGTTGTAGCAACTAGTACGAAGATAAACTGTATTATACGGAGTTGTACGGAGTTTTACTGAGTTGTACTGAGTTGTACGGAGTTGTACGGAGCTGTACACTATTGTACGGAGCTGTAGAGAGTTGTACGGAGTTGTAGCGAGTTGCACGGAGTTGTAGCAAGTTGTACGAAGTCGTTCTGAGTTGAACGGAGTTGGAAGGAACTGTACGGAGTTGGATGGAGTTGTATGGAGTTGTACGGAGTTGTACAGAGCTGTACAGGTTTGTACGGAGCTGTACAGAGTTGTACAGACCTCTACCAAACTATGTTCCTCCCCATCGGCGGACCATGGGACAGCTCAATGACAGGCAGCCTGAGTTGCAACAAACGCAACAACTGAAACTGCAACTCCACATACGGTCCCTTCATCTGTGTAAAACTCCGTACAACTATGTACAACTCCATATAATGGGTACAGATCCATAAAACTCCGTACAACTCGCTACATCTCTGTACAATGTTGAACACCTCCGTACAACTGTGTAAAACTCCATACAACTATGTACAACTCCATATAATGTGTACAGATCCGTACAACTCCGTACAACTCTGTGCAGCTCCGTACAACTTTGTACAACTTTGTTCAACTCCTTTTAGCTCCGTATAACTCGTGACAAAGTATTACAACTCCACACAACTCCGTACAACTCCGTACAACTTGCTACAACTCTGTACAACTCTGTACAACTCTGTACCACTACGTACAGCCCCATACTACTCCATACAAATCCATATAATGCCGTACAACTCTACCCAACTCCATACAATTTTGTCCAACTCTGTACAGCTCCATGCACCTCTGTACAACTCCGTACAGTTCAGTATAATGTTGTACAACTTGCTACAACTCGCTACAACTCACTATAACTTCGTACAACTCCGTACACCTCCGTACACTTCCGTACAACTCTGAACAACTCCGTACAAATCTGTACAGATGTGTACAACTCCGTAGAACTATGTAGAACTATGTACAATTCTCTTAAACTCCGTACAGTTTGGTTAAACTCCTTACAATTCCTGATAACTCTGTAGAATTCCGTAAAGCTCCGTACAACTCCATACAAAAATGTACAACTCTAGTTAACTCCGCATATCTCTGAACAACTTTGTTCAACTCCGTAAAATGTGCCATATTTCCTTACAACTTTGTACAACTCGGTACAAACCCGTACATCTCTTTACAGCTCTGTAAAACTATGTTCAATGTTGTACAACTCTTGCTACTATATACATCTTTGTACAGCTCTGTACAACTCCGTACAACTCCGTACAATTCCGTACAACTGTGTACAACTCCGCACAACTCTCTGCAACTATGTACAACTCCTTCAAACTCCGTACATCTCCATACAACTCCATACTACTCTGTACAACTCTGTACAACTCTGTACAACTATTTGGAACTCAGTAGAGTTGCATACAACTCCGTTCAACTCAATACAACTCTGTACAAATCGCTACAACTGCGTACAACTCCATACTACTCAGTACAACTCTATACCACACTGCACAACTCCTTTAAGCTGCGTACCACTTTGTACAACTCTCTGCATCTCCCTATAACTCCGTACGACTCCCTTTGACTCCGCTTAGCTCTGTAAAGCTCGGTACAGCTCTCTACAACTGTGTATAGCTCCGTACAAATCATACAACTTTGTACATTCCCGTACAACTCTGTACAACTCCGGACAGCTCCTTCCAACTCTGTTCAACTCGGTACAACTTTGTACAACTCGCTACAAATCCGTACAACTCACTACAACTCCGTACAACTCCATACAACTTTGCACAGCTCTGTACAACCCCGTACAACTGCGTACGAATCCATACAACTCCGTACAACTCTGTAAAACTCGGCAACAATTCGTACAACTCCGTACAACACAGTACAACTCCGTACTAGTTACTACAACTCTGTACAGCTCTACACTACTCTGCACAACTCCGTACAACTTTGTACAACTCCGTATAAATCTGTACAACTCTGTACATTTCAGTACAACTCCATACAACTCCATACAACTGTGTACAAATCGCTAAATCCCTTACAAATCCGTACAACTCCGTTCAACTCTGTTGAACTTTGTACAACTCTGTACAACTCTGTACAAATTGGTACGGATCCGTACAACTCCAGACAACTATGTACAACTCTGTACAACTCCGTATGACTCCATACAATTTGCTACAGCTCCACATAACTCCGTAAACTCTGTCTAACTCCGTACAAATATTTTCAATACCGTACAACTCCGTACAACTCCGCAAAACTCCTTGCAACTTGCTACAATCTGTACAACTCTGTATACCTCTGTACAATTCTGTATAACTCCGTACACCTCCGTACAACTCCGTACAAATCGCTATAACTTTGTACAGCTCCATATACCTCCGTACAACTCTGTACAACTCTGTACAACTCCTTTCAACTCCAAAGAATTATGTACAACTCTGTACAACTGTGAACAACTCCGTACAACTACGTATGGCTCCGTACAACTCCGTACAAGTCCATACGACTCCGTACAACTCCATACTACTCCGTATAATATATCTACATCTTGCTACAAATCTGAACAACTGCGTTCGACTCCATGCAACTTCAAACACTGTATAGCTCCATCCAACTGCATACTAATCAGTAGAGCCTACTGCAACAACGTACAACTTGCTAATGCTGCGTACAGTTTTGTACAACACTGTACAAATCCGTAAAACTACATACAACTCCGTACAAATCCGTACATCTCTGTACATTTTTGTACAAATTGCTACAACTCTGTAGAACTCCGTAAAGCTCCACACAATCCCGTACAACTCCATACATCTCCGTACAACTTTGTACAACTTTGTACAACTCTTTACTACTTTGTACAACTCCATGTGACTTTGTACAAATCGCTACAAATCTGTATAACTCCGTACAACTACGTACAACTCTGTAAAACATTGTACAACTATGTACAACTCCATAAAAATCCGTACAACTCCGTTCGACTCGCTATATATCTGTATAATTCTGGACACCTCCGTACTTGCCACAACTCCGTACAACTCCTTATAACTCCGATAGCTCCGTACACCTGCATACAATGTGTACAACTGCGTACAACTTCGAACAACTCTGCAAAATGCCGTAGAAATTGCTACAACTCTGTACAACTCGGTACAAATATGTACAACTATGTAGAACTCCGTACAACTCCGTACAACTCTTTGTTGCTCCGTACAACTCCGTATAGTCCCGTAAAGTTATGAAGAACTCCATACAGCTCCGTACAGCTCTCTACATCTCTGTGCAACTCTGTATAACTCTGTACAATGTCGCACAGCTCCATACAACTCTTTCCAACTCCGCACAACTCTGTGCAACTCTAACAACTCCGTACACCTCTGTACAACTCCGTACAACTTGCTACAACTCGCTGCAACTCTGTATAGCTCCGTACAAATCCGTACAACTCTGGACAACTCCGTACCACTCCATCGAACTCCTTACAACATACAATTCATAACAACTTGCTACAACCCCGTACAACTCCGTATAACTCCGTACAACTGTGTACAACTTTGTACAACTCTATACAACACTGTACAACTATGTACAGCTGTGTACAACTACGTACAACTTTGTATAACTCCCTACAAATTTGAACGACTCCCTGCGACTCTGTACAACTGCATACAGCCCCGTACAGCTCCGTTCAACTATGTACAACTCCGTACAACTCCGTATGACTCCGTTTAACTATGACAACTACGTCGAACTCGGTGCAGCTCAAACCAGCTCCATACGAATCAGTAGAGCTTGCTACACCAATGCACAACTCGCTAATACTGGGCACATTTATGTACCACTCTATACAACTCCGAACAACTCCGTTCAACTTCGTACAACTCCATAGAACTCCGTACAGCTTTGTACAACTTTGTACAACTCCGTACATCTCATTCCAACTCTGTACAACTCCATATGACTATGTACAAATCTCTACACCTTTGTATACATCCGTGCAACACCGTACAACTCCGTACAACATTGTATAACTCTGTACAAATCCGTATAGATCTGTACAACTACTTACGACTTGCTACCTCTCTATACAATTCGAGACACCTCCGTACAACTCTGTAAAACTCCGTACAACTATGTACATCCCCATATAACGTGTATAGATCCGTACAACTCTGTGCAACTCCACACTACTATGTACAACTCCGTTCAACTCCTTTTAGCTGCGTATAACTCCTGGCGCAGTACGACAACTCAATACAACTCCGCACAACTCCGTACAACTTGCTACAGCTCCGTACAACTCTGTACAACTCCGTACAACACCGTACAACCCCTAAAACTCCATGCAAATCAGTACAATGCCGTACAACTCTGTCCAACTCCATACACTTTCATCCAACTATGTACAGATGCATACACCTCTGTACAACTCTTTAGCATTTAGTATAATTCTATACAACCTGCTACAACTCGCTACAACTCAGTATAACGTTGTACAACTCTGTACAACTTGGATAACTCTGTACATCTCCGTACAACGCCATACAACTCTATTAAACTCTGTACACCTCCGTACAACTCTGTATAATTCTGTACAATTTGTTACAATTTGCTACAACTCCTTACAGCTCCGTACAACTCCGTACAGATTTGTGCAGAGTTGTAGCGATTGGTAGCAAGTTGTAGAAAATTGTACAGAGTTGTATGGAGTTTTACAGAGTTGTACGGAGCTCTATGGAGTTGTTCAGAGGTGTACGGAGTTATCTGAGTTGTAATGGGTTGTACGGAGTTATAGTGAGTTGTAGCGAGTTGTAGCAAGTTGTACAGAAGTATACTGAATTGTACAGAGTTTTACAGAGGTGTATGGAGCTATACAGAGTCCGACAAAATTATGTGGAGTTGGACAGAGTTTAAGGGCATTGTACAGATTTGTATGGAATTTTACAGGGTTGTACAGAGGTGTACGAAGTCGTACATAGTTGTACAGAGTTGTAGCAAGTTGTACGGAGTTGTACGGAGTTGTATGGAGCTGTAGTACTATGTCAGGAGTTATACAGAGCTAAACGGAGTTGTACGGAGCTATATAGAGTTGTACGGAGTTGTACGGAGTTGTACGGATCATGGCTGACGACAGCTGCGACATCCATTGACATATGCGTCTGGGCTATAGGAGCACCGATGGGCGCACCACTGCTATCAGTGCCCTTTGCATGGACACGTTGTATGGAGTTGTACATAGTTGTACGGAGCTGTACACATCTGTACGGAGGTGTCTATAATTGTACAGAGATGTAGCAAGTCAAACGGAGCTGTACGGATTTCTACGGAGTTCTACAAAGTTGTACAACATTGTACGGAGTTGTAGAGAGTTGTACAGAGTTATACAGAGTTATAGCAAGTTGTACAACGTCATATGGAGTTGTACGGAGTTGGAAAGAGTTGTGCGGAGTTGTACAATGTTGTACAAAGTTGTACAGAGTTGTATGGAGTTGTACGGAGTTGTACGGGGCTGTACGTAGTTGTACAGAGTTGTCAAAAGTTTTACGGAGTTGTACAAAGTTGTACAGAGTTATAACAAGTTTTACGGAGTTGTACAGTGTTATACAGAGTTGTACGGGGTTGTACGTAGTTGTACGGAGTTGTACGGAGGTGTACGGAGTTGTCCGGAGCTATACAGAGTTGTACAAAGCTGTACAGAATTGCAGCAAGTTGTAACAATTTGTACAGAGTTGTACACATGTGTACAAAGCTGTACAGAGTTGCCCACAGGTTTACAGAGTCGCACAGAGTTGTATGGAGAAATATTTCATTGTACGTAGTTGTTCATAGCTGTGTGGAGTTGTATGGAGTTGTGAAGAGTTGTACAAAGTTGTATGGAGTAGCTCATAGTTGTGGAGGATTGTACGGAGTTGTACGGAGTAGTACAAAGTTGTACGATGTTGTAAGGAGGTCTACAGAGTTGTACGAATTTATATGGAATTGTACAGAATTGTAGCAATTTGTAAGGAGTTGTACAGAGTTGTTCGGAGTTGTACAGATTTGTATGGACTGTACAGAGGTGTACGGAGTTATTGGAGCTGTACGGAGTTCTACAGTGTTGTAGCGAGTTGTAGCGAGTTGTAGCAAGCTGTACGGAGTTGTACGTAGTTGTACAAAGTTGTACATGGGTTTATGGAGTTGAACAGAGTGGGACGGAGTTGTACGGAGTTATGTACGACTCGCTACATCTTTGTACAACTCGGAAAAACACTGTACAACTCCGTACAACTCCGTACAACAATGTACAACTCCATACAATGCGTACAGATTCATACAACTCTGTAGAACTCCGTACAACTCCTTCTAACTTCGTAAAACTCCTTACAATATACTACAACTCCATACAACTCCGTACAACTCCATACGACTTGCTACAACTCTGTACAACTCCGTACAACTCTGTACAACTTTGTACAACTCCATACAACTCTGTACAACTTTGTAGAACTTAGTACAACTCCATACAACTCCGTCCAATTCCGTACAACCCCGTCCACCTCCGTTCAACTCCATAAACGCATGTACAACTCTGTACAATTCCGTACAACTCCGTACAACTTGCTACAACTCGCTACAACTCCGCACAACTCCGTACAGTTCCGATAACTGCGTACACCTCCGTACAATCTCTACAAATCTGTACAACTCTCAACAATTCTGTACAACTCCGTATCAATTGCTAAAACTCCGTAAAGCTCTGTACAGATCCGTACAACTTTGTAGAACTCTGTACAACGTCGTACAACTCCGTACTACTCCATACAACTCTGTACAATCCCGTACAACTATGAACAACTCCATACAACTCCGTACAACTCTGTACAGCTCCATACATCTCCATACAGCTCCGTACAACTCCGTACAATGCGGTACAGGTCCATACAGCTCTTTCCAACTATGTAAAACTTTGTGCAACTCTGTACAACTCTGTACACCTCCGTACATCTCCGTACAAATTGCTACAGCTCGCTGCAACTCCGAAAAAATCTATGTACAACTCCATACATCTCCGTACAGCGCCGTACAACCCCATACAACTCCTTACAACAAACAATGCCAAACAATGTCTCTACAACTTGCTACAAATCTGTACAAGTCCATAGAATTCTGTACAACTACGTACAATTCCATACAACTCCAAAAAATACTGTACAACTATGTACAGCTCCGTACAACTCTGTACAATTCCATACACCTCCCTACAATTGTAAACGACTCCATGCTATTCCGTATAGCTTCGTACAACTCTGTACAACTCCATACAACTCCATACAACTCCGTGCATCTTTGTATGACTCCGTTTAATTGTGACAACTACGTTAAACCCCGTACAACTCCATCCAACTCCATACAAATCAGTAGAGCTTGCTACAACAACGTACAACTCGCTAATACTCCGTACAATTATGTGTAACTATGTACAGCTCCGTACAACTCCGTACAACTCTGTACATCTCTGTACAACTCTCTACAAATTGGGATAATCTGTACAACTCCATACAGCTCCATACAACTCCGTACAGCTCCATAAAAATCCATACAACGTTGTACAACTTTGTACAACTCCGTACAGCTCTTTCCAACTCCGTACAACTCCACATGAATTTGTACAAATTGCTACAACTCTGTATAGCTCCGTACAACCCCGTACAACTCCGTACAATATTGTACAACTTTGTACAACTCCGTATAAATCCATACCACTCCGTAAAACTCGCTACATCTCTGTACAATTCTGGACACCTCCGTACAACTCTGTATAACTCCATACAACTATGTACAACTCCATACAACGTGTACAGATCCGTACAACTCCGTACTACGTTGTACAACTCCGTACAACTCAATACAACTCCGTACAGCTCCTTTTAGCTCTGTATAACTCCTGACAAAGTGCTGCAACTCCAAACAACTCCGTACAACTTGTTACAAATCTTTACAACTTTGTACAACTCCGTACAACTCCGTACAACCCGGTACAACTCCATACAAATCTGTACAATGCCGTACAATGCTGTCCAACTTTATACAATTTCGTCCAACTCTGCATAGCTCCATACACCTCTGTACAACTCTGTACAATTCAGTATACGTTCGTACAAGTTTCTACAACTCACTTTAACTCTGTACAACCCTGTACGACTCGAATAACTCCGTACACCTCCGTACAACTCCGTACAACTCCGTACAACTCTGTAAAACTCCGTACAACTATGTACAATTGGGTACAACTTGCTACGATTGGCTAGTACTCCATAAAAATGTGTAAGGAGTTGTACGGATCTGTAAAGAGCTCTAGGAAATTGTAGCAAGTTGTTAAAAATTGTACAGAGTTGTACGGAGTTGCACAGAGTTGTACGGAGTTGTACAAAGATGTATGGAGCGGTACGGAGGTTTACGAAGTTACCCAATTTGTACGGAGTTGTACAATGTTATAGCGAGTTGTATGGAGTTTCAGCAAGTTGTACAGAGTTGTACTGAATTGTACAGAGTTGTACAGAGGTGTGTGGAGCTGTACGGAGTTGGACAAAACTGTATGGGGTTTGACAGGGTTGTATGGCATTGTACGGATATGTATAGAGTTGTACGGGATTGTACGGAGTTGTACGGAGTTGTACAGAGTTGTACAGAGTTATATCAAGTTGTACAGAATTCTATGGAGTTGTAGTACTGTGACAGGAGTTCTACAGAGCTAAAAGGTGTTGAACAGAGCTGTACAACATTGTACGGACTTGTATGGAGCAGTACGATCTGTACACGTTACATGGACTTGTACGTAGTTGTACGGAGTTTTACAAAGTTGTACGGAGGTGTCCGGAATTGTACAGAGCTGTACAGATTGTAGCGAGTCGTATGGAGTTGTACAAATTGTTGCAAGTCGCATGCAATTGTACACATTTGTACGGAATTGTACAGAGTTGTACAATGTTGTACAGAGTTGTACGGAGTTGTACCAGTTATACAGAGTTTTATAAATTTGTACAGAGTCATATTGAGTTTTACATAGCTAGAATGAGATGTACGGAGTTGTACGAAGTTGTACAAAGTTGTACGGAGTCATAGGGAGTCGTTCACAATTGTATGGAGTTGTAGAGAAGTGTGCGGAGTTGTACGTAGCTGTAGATAGTTGTACAGTGTTGTACAGAGTTGTACAGAGTTGTACGTAGTTGTACGGAGTTGTACTGAGTTTTACGGGTTTGCACCAAATTATAGAAACGTTGTTCAGAATTGTATCCTGTAAGGCATTGTATGGGGTTGTACGGAGTTGTACGGAGTTGTATGGAGTTTTGCGGAGCTGTACGCAGTTGCATCGAGTTGTAGCAAGTTGTACAAAGCTGTACGGAGGTGTACAGAATTGGACAGAGTTTCACAGCGTTGTATAGAATTGGAAAGAGTTGTATGGAGCTGTACGAGATTGTACGGAGTTGTATAGAGTTGTACAAATCTGTACATAGTTGTACGGGATTGCACAAAGTTGTACAGACAAGTACAGAGTTGTACGGAGTTGTACGGAGTTGTACACAGTTGTACACATTCGTACGGAGATGTAGCAATGAGTATGGAGTTGTACGGAGTTGTTCAGAGTTGTACGGAGTTGTACAGATTGTACGGAGGTGTACGTAGTTATCGGAGTTATACGGAATTGTACGGAGCTGTAGCAATATATAACAAGTTTTATGGAGTTGTACGAAGATGTACGCGGTTGTACCGGAGTTTATGGAGTTGAACAGAGTTGGATGGAGTTGTACGGAGCTGGAAAGAGTTGTACAGAGCTGTATGGAGTTGTACAAAGCTCTACGGAGGTGTACGGAGTTGTAGCATGTCTTATGGAGTTGAACAGAGCTGAATGTAGTTGTAGCGTATTGCAAGGAGGTTTACGGAGTGAAAATGCATTGTACAGAGTTGTACAGAGTTGTACAGAGCTTTATGGATATGTACGCATTGTGTAGAGTTGTAAATGGTTGTACGGCGTTGTACAGAGTTGTTCGGAGTTTTCTAGAGTTATACAAAGATTTAGCGAGTCGTGCGCAGTTGTAAAGAGTTGTACTGAGTTGTACAGAGTTTTACAGAGTTGTACAGAGTTGCACGGAGTTGTAGCAATTTGTACATAGTCGTACGGAGTTGTATTGAGATGCAATGAGTTATACGGAGTCGTATATTGTTTCATAATATTCTACGGAGTTGTACAAAATGGTACGGAAGTGTACGGAGCTGTACAAAGTAGTACAGGGTTGTAGCAATTTGTACGGAGTTGTACGGAGATGTATGGAGTTATGAAGAGTTGAATGGAACTATACCACGTTTTACAGAGTTGTACAAAGTTGAAGAGAGTTGCAGCAAGCTGTGCGGAGTTGTACGGAGTTTTACGGAGTTGTACAAAGTTGTACGGAGTTGTACGGAGTTGTACAGAGCTGTACGGAGCTGTACGGAGTTGTTCAGAGTTGTACAAAGTATTAAAACGTTGTACGGAGTTGTATGGAGTTCTACAGAGTTATAGGGAGTTTTATGGAGTTGCATGGAGTTGAACGGAGCTAACTGGAGTTGTACGGAGTTATACAAAGTTGTAGTGATTTTTCCAGAGTTATACGGAGTTGTACGGAGTTGTACAAAACTGTACGGAATTTTACAAACCTGTATAGAGTTTAAGGAGTTACACAAAGTTGTACAGAGTTGTACAGAGTTCTAAGGTGTAGTACAGAGTTGTACATAGTTGTACAGATATTGACAGAGTTATACAGAGATGTACGGACTTATATGGAGTCGTACAGAGTCATATGGAGCTGTAGGGAGTTGTATGAGGGTTTTACGGAGTTGAATGGAGTTATACAGAGTTTGTACAGAGTTTTACAGAGTTTTACGGAGTTGTACAGATTTGTATGGACTTGGAGGTGGTTGTGGAAAATTTGTAAGAAGTAGTACGGAGTTGTACAGAGTCGTATGGAGTTTTACGGAGTTGTACAGAGCTGCACGAGTTGTGCAGAGTTGTACAGTATTGTACGGTGTTTTATAAAGTTTCACGGAGACGTACGAAGATGTACCGAGTTGTACGGAGTTGTACGGAGCTCCATGGAGTTGTATGGAGTTTTACGTAGTTGTACAGAGCTGTATGGAGTTATACAAGTTTATACAGAGTTGTAGCCAGTTGTACAGAGTTGTAATGAGTTGTACATAGCTGTACAATGTTGTATGGAGATTTACGGAGTTGGAAGGAGCTGTACAGAGTTATGCTAAGCTGTACGGAGCTGTACATAGTTCTACAAAGTTGTACAGAGTTGTACAGAGTTGTATGGATTTGTAGCAAGTTGTAGGGAGTGGTGGGTTGTTGTATGGAGTTGTACCGAGATGTATGGAAATGGCCGGAGTTATACGGAGTTGTACGGAGTTGTACAGAGTTGTACGGAGTTGTACAGAGCTGTAGGGTGTTGTACAGAGTTATAGTGGTTTGTACTGAGCTGTACGGAGTTGTACGGAGTTGTAAGGAGCTATACCAAGTTATCTCGAGTAGTACAGAGTTGTCCAGAGTTATACAGAGTTGTACGGAGATGTACGGAGTTGTACAGGGTTGTAGCAATCTGTACAAAGTTGTACGGAATTATACGGAGTTGTACAGAGTTTTAGGGAGTTGTGCAGAGTCGTAGGGAGTTGAAAGGAGTTGTAGGGGTTTGTACGGAGTTGTACGGAGTTGAACAGAATTGTATGGAGTTGAACACAGTTGTTCCAGTTTGTAGCAAGTTTTAAAAATATTGTACGGAGTAGTATGGAGTTTTACAGAGTCGTATGGACTTTTACGGAGCTGTACCGAGCCGTACGGAGTTGTGCGGAGTTGTACAGAGTTGTACGCAGTTGTACATAATTGTTCAGAGTTGAACAGAGTTGTACAGAGTTGCAGGGAGCTATATGGAGCTGTACAGAGTTGTAGCGATTTGTGCGGAGCTGTACGGAGTTTTACGGAGTTCTACAGGATTGTAACAAGGTATACATAGTTGTACAGAGTTGTACATAGTTGTACGCAGTTGTTGCGAGTTATAGCAAGTTGTATCGAGCTGTACGGAGTTGAACGGATTTGAACGGAGCTGTAAAGGGTTACACGGAGTTTACGGAGTTATACGGAGCTATGGCTAATTGTAAGGATTCATGCGGAGTGGTACATAGTTCTACATAGTTGTTTGAACTTGTACAGATCCGTACGGATTTTTACGGAGTTGTACAGAGCTGTACATAGTTCAACCGAGGTTGAACGTCGAAGTACGGTGTTGCATGGGGCTGCGCAATTTGTACAGATTTGTACGGAGTTGTATCGAGTTGTACTGAGTTGTACGGAGTTGTACGCAGTTGTACAAAGTTGCACAAAGTTCTACAGAGTTGTCCAGAGCTGTACAGAGTTGTACAATGTTGTAGGGAGTTTTGCGGAGTTGTACAATGTTGTATGGAGTCGTACGGAGTTGTAGAGAGTTGTACAAAGTTGTACGGAGTTGTAGCAAGTTGTACAGAGTTGTAGCGAGTTGTACGGAGTTGTACAGAATTGAACGGAGTTGGAAGGAGTTGTACGGAGTCGGATGGAGTTGTACGGAGTTGTACAAAACTGTACCGAATTATACGGATTTGTACGAAGCTATATAGAGTTGTACAGAGCTGTACCAAGCTGTACAGAGCTGTACGGAGTTGTAGGGAGTTGTCCAGAGATATAGGGAGATGTACAAAGTTGTATAAAGTTGTACGGAGCTTCAAGGAGTTGTGTGGAGTAGTACAGAGTTGTATTACGTAGTACGGAGTCGTACACAGTTGTAGCGATTTGTACAGAGTTGTAAGGAGTTGTACCAAGTTGTAAAGAGTTGTACAGAGTTGTACAAAATTGTACGGGGCTATACGGAGTTGTACGGAATTGTACGGAGCTATATGGATATGTACGGAGTTGTATACAGTTGTAGGGAGTTGCACATTGTTGTACGGAGCTGTACAAAGTTGTACAGAGTTGTACGGAACTGGACGGGGTTGTATAGAGCTATACAAAGTTATACATGGTTGTATAGAGTTGTATGGAGTTGTACAGAGTAGTGCACAGTTGTACGGTGTTGTACGGAGTTGTACGGAGTTGTTCAGAGATGTACGACGTTGCTCAGAAATGTAGCACATTCTACGGATTTGAATGAAGTCGTTCAGAGTTATACGGAGTTTAATGGAGGTCTACACTCTTGTATGGAGTTGTACGGAATTGTATGGAGTTGTACAGAGTTGTAAATAATTGTAAGGAGTTAAAGATAATTGTGCGGATTTTTACGGGTTTGTACAGAGTTATACAGAGTTGTACCGAGTTGTGCAAATTTGTGCGGAGTTGTACGGAGTCGTACAGATCTGTACGGAGTTGAACATTGTTGTTGAGTGTTGTACGAAGCTGTTCGGAGTTGTAGTGAGCTGTACTGAGATGTACAAAGTTGGACACCGTTGTAAAGATGTTTACAGAGTTGAACGGAGTTGTATGGAGTTGTACGGAGTTTAACAAGCAGGTGCAGAGAGAGTGGGAGGAGAAGCAAGGAAAAGCAATGCAGTATGAGGAAGCGTCAAAGAGGGGAAGCTGGAGCAGAGAGCCTTGAGGCAAGCCAAGGACATTGCGAGAAGCACACAAAAGGATGTTGCAGGAAGCGAGGTCGAGCTATGGGGTAGACAGGAGCAGTGTTGACCTGGCCACTTCGAACCCCGGCACGGCGATGTCCACCCCGGCACATCAATGTGATCCCCCCCACATCGGCCACCTCGGAACTGCGGGCATTACTGGGGTCGGAAACAGAGTTGTTTTGCCTTGTCCTGGGCACCCTATGAACTCTAATTGCCATCTTTTTTGCTGATGCAGTCACCGATCATCTCCTTCATCGCTCGGAATTACGTATGTTCGTGTGGTCAGCCGCGCTGTCTCATGGCTGGCAGGAATGGATGCGTCAGAAACGGTTATCGAGGGCTTTGCTAGCTGGCCATTCAGTTTTGACGGAACAACCCTATAAACCCGGTCAAGTTTCCATTACTAACACTTGTATGTTTACATTGCAAACCCTTGGGCTTCGGTCTAAATGTCTGAAGTTGGATATCCTATTCCATTCGCGAGAAATGGTGTTTGATGGTCAAACGCCAGTACCTAGAGCACAAACTACAAATTTCTGACAATGGATTTCGTAGTTTGAATTTCACATTCCGAACTTCGATATCAGAAGTTTGAAGTTCAAAGTTTTGACTCTGACTTCGAAGCTTGAAACTCAAAGCTCGATATCAAAGGTTTGTAGATTTGGTTTTGACTTCAAGTGTTCGTGTGTGAAGCACAAACAGTTGCAGTTTGCATCACAAACTATCCCCCGATATGAGTGCAAAGCCTTCGATATGACTTGTTTGAAGTAACTGGTGTGTTTGAACCAGGAGGAATTTGTAACGTGGGACGGGGGGGGGAGGGGGTCTGGGTCGTCCAAAACTTCCGGAAGAGGTGCTTCATGACTCGCCGATTCAGACCTGGCCGGCCGGCGGGAGGGGGGTGGGCTCGTGGAGAGGGGGGGGGTTGGGTTGTCAGTGCGTGGTCGTTCAACGCAGGTTCGAACCATATCGATGCCCCATCGATGTGGATCGCGGTTCTGCGTCCGCGGTGATAGGATCACCTCGGAACCCCGGGTCAACACTGGACAGGAGTGTAGCGAGAGAATGCTTTCAGCGAGAGTGCACCACTGATGTAGCAATAGGAAATGAGCGGACAAGCGAGAATGATGGAGCGAAGTGCTCCAGCGCTCCAGTGCTCCACTACTCCAGTTTTCTTGGGCTTGCTCCAGTTGTCTTGGCCTTGCTCCAGTTGTATTTGCCTTGCTCTAGTTATATTGGAATTCCTCCATTTGTCTTGGACTTGCTCCAGTTATTCTGGGCTTGCTCCAGTTGTCTTTTCCTTGCTTCAGTTGTCTTGGGCTTGCTCCAGTTGTCTTCGCCTTGCTCTAGTTGTCTTGGGCTTGCTTCAGTTGTCTTGGCCTTGCTCCAGTTGTTTTGGGCTTGCTCCAGTTGTCTTGGGCTTGCTCCAGTTTTCTTGGCCTTGCACGAGTTGTCATGGGCTTGCTCCAGGTGTCTTCGTCTTGCTCCAGTTGTATTGGGCTTGCTCCAGTTGTCTCGGGCTTGATCCAGTTGTCTTGGCCTTGCTCAAGCTGTCTTGGCCTTGCTGCAGTTGTCTTGGTCTTGCTCCAGTTGTCTTGTGATTGCTCCAAATATCGTGGGCTTGCTCCGGCTGTCTTGGCCTTGCTCCAGTTGTCTTGGGCTTGCTCCAGTTGTCTTGGGCTTGCTCCAGTTGTCTTGTGCTTGCTCCACTTGTCTCAGGCTTGCTCCAGTTGTTGTGGCCTTGCTCCAGTTGTCTTGGCTTTGCTCCAGTTGCCTTGGGCTTGCTCCAGCTGTCTTGGCCTTGCTCCAGTTGTCGTGGCCTTCCTCCCACTGTCTTGTCCTTGCTCCAGTTGTCTTGGGCTTGCTCCAGTTCTCTTGGGCTTGCTGGAGTTCCATAGGGCTTGCTCCAGTTGTCTTGGGCTTGCTCAATTTGTCTTGGGCTTGCTCCAGTTGTCTTGGCCATGCTCAAGTTTTCTTGTGCTCGCTCCAGTTGTCTTGGCCTAGCTCCAGCTGTCTTGGGCTTGCTTTAGTTATCTTGGGCTTGCTCCAGTTGTCTTGGGCTTCTTCCAGTTATCTTAGCCTTGTTCTAGTTGTCTTGGCCTCACTCCGGTTGTCTTGGGCCTGGCCCAGTTGTCTTGGGCTTGCTCCAAGTATCTTGGATTTGCTCCAGGTGTCTTGACCTTGCTCCAGTTGACGTGGCCTTGCTCTAGTTGTCTTGGGCCTACTCCAATTGTCTTGGGCTTGCTCCGTTTGTCTTGGCCTTGCTCCAGTTGTCTTGAGCTTGCTCCAGTTGTCTTGGGCTTGCTTCATTTGTCTTGGTCTTGCTCCAGTTGTTTTGGGCTTGCTCCATTTGTCTTGGGCTTGCCTCTGTTGTCTTGGCGTTATTCCAATTGTCTTGGCTTTGCTCCTGTTTTCTTGGCCTTGCTCCAGTTGTCTTGGCCTTGCTCCAGTTATGGTGGCCTTGATCCAGTTGTCTTGGGCTTGCTCTAGTTTTATTTGCCTTGCTCCAGTTGTCTTGGGCTTGCATCAGTTGTCTTGGCCTCGCTCTAGTTGTCTTGAGCTTGCTCCAGTTGTCTTGGGCTTGCTTCAGCTCTCTTGGCCTTGCTTTAGTTGTCTTGGCCTTGCTCTAGTTGTCTCGGGCAAAGCCAAGACAACTGCAGCAAGCCCAAGACAACTGGGCCAGGCCCAAGACTACTGGAGCAAGGCCAAGACAACTGGAGTAAGGCCAAGACAACTGGAAAAATCCAATACAACTAGAGCAAGGCCACGATAACTGGAGCAATGCCAAGACAACAGGAGTAAAGCCAAGACAACTGGAGCAAGTCCAGGACAAATGGAACAAGCCCAAGACAACTGGAGCAAGCCCAAGACAACTGAAGCAAGCCCAAAACAACTGGAGCTAGGCCAAGACAACTGGAGCAAACACAAGACAACTTGAGCATGGCCAAGACAACTGGAGCAAGCCCAAGACAACAGGAGCACGCCCAAGACAATTGAAGCAAGCCAAAGAAAACTGCAGCTAGGCCAAGACAACTGGAGAAAGCACAAGACAACTTGAGCATGGCCAATACAACTGGAGCAAGCTCAAGACAACTGGAGCAAGCCGAATACAACTGGAGCAAGTCAAAGAGAACTTGAGCAATCCCAAGAGAACTGGAGTAAGCCCATGAGAACTGGAGCAAGGCCAAGACAACAGGAGCAAGGCCAGGACAACTGGAGCAAGGCCAAGACAGCTGGAGCAAGCCGAAGACAAGTGGAGCAAAGCCAAGACAAATGGAGCAAGGACAAGACAACTGGAGCAAGACCAATACAACTGGAGCAAGCCCAAGACAACCAGAGCAAGCCCAAGACAACTGGAGCAAGCCCAAGACAACTGGATCAAGGCCAAGACAAGTGGAGCAAGCCCACACCAACTGGAGCAATCACAAGACAACTGGAGCAAGGCCACAACAACTGGAGCAAGACGAAGACAACTCGAGCAAGGCCAAGACAAGTGGATGAAGCCCTAGACAACCAGAGCAAGCCATAGGCAACTGGAGCAAGGCCAAGACATCTGGAGCAAGCCAAAGACAACTGGTGCAAGGCCAAGACGACTTGAAGAAGCCCAAGACAGCTGGAGCAAGCCAAAGACAACTGGAGCGAGGCCAAGACAACTGAAGCAAGCCCAAGACAGCTGGAGCAAGGCCAAGACAACTGGAGCACGCCCAAGACAACTGGAACAAGGCCAAGACAACTGGAGCAAGCCCAAGACAACTGGAGCAAACCCAAGACAACTGGAGCAAGGTAAATACAACTTCAGCAACCCCAATACAACTGGAGCACTTCCAAGACAATTGGAGAAAGCCCAATATAACTGGAGCAAGGCAAAGACAAATGGAGCATGGCCAAGGCAACTAGAGCAAGCCCAAGATAACTGGAGCACTGGAGCACTGGAGCACTTCTCTCCGTCACTCTTGCTTCTCCGCTCATCTCCTCTCGTCACATCAATGATGCACTTTTAGTGTCGGCAATCTATTGCTACACTCCTGTCTACCTCATAGCTCAATCTCGCTTCTTGTAATGTCCGTTTCTGTGCTTTTGGCTATGTCCTTTGCTCTCCTAAAGGCTCTCTGCTCGAGCTTTCCCTCTTTTGCGCTTTTGCATACTACAATGCTTCTATTTGTTTCTCCTCCCACTCTCTCTGCACCTGCTCGTTAAACTCCGTACAACTCCCTACAACTCTGTACAACTCTGTCCAACTCTGTACAACTCCGTACAACTTGCCACAACTCCGTACTACTCCGTACAACTGTCTACAACTCTCTGTAACTCCGTACAGCTCCGTACAACTCTGTTCAGCTCCGTATAACTCTGTACAACTCTGTACAAATGTGTACAACTCTATACAACTCTATAAAACTTTGTACATTTCCATAAAACTCCGTACAATTTTGCTAAACTCCTTACAGTTCCTTCCAACTATGTACAATTATGTACAAATCCGTATAACTCCATACAAAAATGTACAGCTCCATTAAACTCCGTATAACTCTGAACAGCTGCATTCAACTAAGTAATATATGCTACATTTCCGTACAACGTTGTACAACTCGGTACAACTCCGTGCATCTCTACACAACTGCGCCGTATCTCTCAGTATTATTCTGTACAACTCCGTACAACTCTATACAACCCCGTATAACTTTGTATAGCTCTGTATGACACTTTCCAACTCCGTCCAACTCCGTACAACTTTGTATAACTATGTACCACTCTGTATAACTCTGTACAACTCCCTACCACTCCGTACAACTCCGTACATCTCCATAAAACTCCCTCCAACTCCATACAATTCCGTACAACTCCGTACAACTCTGTACAACTCCTTAGAACTCGGTACAGCTCCGTACAACTCCGTACAACTCAATACAACTGTGTACCAATTGCTACAACTGTGTACAACTCTGTACTACTCAGTACAACTCTGTACTACTCCACACAACTCCTTTAAGCTCCTTACAACATTGTACGAATCTGTACATCTCCTCATAACTCCGCACGACTCACTACAACTCCATATAGCTCCGTACAGCTCGGTACAGCTCTATACAACTTTGTATAGCTCTGTACAAATCTGCACAACTCCGTACAACTACGTACAACTCCCTACAACTCCGTCTAACTCCGTACAACTCCTTCCAAATGAGTTAAACTCTGTACAACTCTGTACAACTCGTTAGAACTGCGTACAACTCGCTACAACTCCATAAAACTTGGTACAACTTTGTACAACTCTGTACAGCTCCGTACAACTACGTACAACTCCATACAATTCCGTACAACTCTGTACAACGCTGGAAAACTCCGTACAACTCCGTACAACACCATACAACTCCGTACAAGTTGCTACAAATCTTTACTCTGGCTTGCTCCAGTTGTTTTGGCCATGCTCAAGTTGTCTTTTGCTTGCTCCAGTTCTCTTGGCCTAGCTCCAGTTATCTTTGGCTTGCATCCCTTGTCTTGGGTTTGCTCCAGTTCTATTGGGCTTGTTCCAGTTATCTTGGCCATGGTCAGTGGCATATGCCTACCTTGGTTGGTCATTGTCCCTGGTAGCCACACTGGGCCACTGCTTGTTGATGGTCTTTGTCCTTGCTAGTAGACTAATAGTATTTCCTAACCACTGTTTCCCCCTCTGACCATTTGTGACTTGTATTATGAGCTGTCAGCGTTTAACACACAGGGTGAAATTCTTTGGTCATGGTAAATGACATATGCCTACTTTGGTTGGTCGTTGTGCATGATAGCCACACCATGCCAATACTTATTGAAGGTCTTCATACTTTCTAGTCGATAACTAGTACTTCCCAACCATTGTTTTCCCCTCTGACCATTTGTGACTTGTACTATCAATAGTCAACATTCACCACACACAGTGAAATTAATTGGTCATGATTAGTGACACATGTCTACTTTGGCTGGTCGTTATACATGGTAGCCACACCGTACCACTGCTTATGAAAGGTCTTTGTACTTGCTAGTCAATAACTAGTAATCCCAAACCATTGTTTCCCCCTCTGACCTGTTGTGACTCACTTAAAGAGTTAACGTTTACCACAAAGTGAAATTCGTTGGTCATGGAAAATGACATATGCCTACTTTGGTTGGTCATTGTACATGGTAGCCACCCAGAGTCACTAGTTATTGACGGTATTTGTACTTGCTACTTGATAACTAGTATTCCCAAACCATTGTTTCCCCCTTTGACCATTTGTGGCTCGTATGAGTTTTCAACTTTGGCCACACACAGTGAAAGTCTTTGGTCATGGTCAGTGACATATGCCTACTTTGGTTGGTCATTGTGCATGGTAGCCACACTGTGCCACTACTCATTGAAGGTCTCTGTACTTGGTAGTTGATAACTAGTTTTCGCAAACCATTGCTTCCCCCTCAGACCATTTTTGACTCGTATTATGCGTTGTCAACGTTGACCACCCACAGTGAAATTCTTTGCTCATGGTCAGTGACGTCTGTCTACTTCGGTTGCTCATTGTGCATGGTAGCCACACCTTGCCACATCTTTTTGAAGATCTTTGTTCTTGATAATTAATACCTATTATTCCCAAACCATTGTTTCCCCCTCTGACCATTTGTCACTCGTATAAAGAATAGTCAAAGTTCACCAAACATAGTAAGTTTCTGTGGTCATGGTCAGTGACATATGCCGACTTTGGATGGCCATTGTGCATGCTAGCCACACTGTTCCACTGCTTATTGAAGGTCTTTGTACATGTTATTTAATAACCAGTATCTCCAATCCATTGCTTCCCCCCTCTGACCATTTGTGACTCGTATAATGGGTTGTCAACGTTGCCCACACGTAATGAAATTCATTGGTCATGGTCAGTGACATGTGGCTACATTGGTTGGTCATTGTGTATGGTAGCCACACTGTTCCACTACTTATTGACGGTCTTTGTACTTGCCAGTTGATAATTAGTAGTCCCAGCCCATTGTCTCCCCTCTCATTATTTGTAACTTGTGTTATGAGCTTTCAACGTTGACCACCCATAGTGAAAATGTTTGGTCATGGTCAGTGACATATGCCTACGTTGGATGGTCATTGTGCATAGTAGCCACACTGTGCCGCTACTTATTAAATGTCTTTGAACATGCTAGTTGATAACTAGTATCCCCAAACCATTGTTTCCCCCTCTGACCATTTGTGACTCGTATTATACGTTATCAACGTGGACCACACATAGTGAAATTATTTGGTCATAGTCAGTGACATATGCCTACTTTGGCTGGTCATTGTTCATGCAAGCCACACCGTGCCACTACTTCTTTAAGGTCTTTGTACATGCTAGTTGATAACTAGCTTTCCGAAACCATTTCCCCCCTCAAGCGATTTCTGACTTGTATTATGATTTGTCGACGTTGACCACACATAGTGAAATTCTTTGGTCATGGCTAGTGACATATGCCTACTTTGGGTGGTCATTGTGCATGGTAGCCACGCCGTGCCACTACTTATTGAAGGTATTTGTACTTGCTAGATGAAAACTATTATTTCCAAATCATTATTTCCCCCTCTGACCATCGGTGACTCGTGTTATGCGTTGTCAACGTTGACCACACATAGTGAGCATGTTTGATCATGGTCACTGACATATGCCTACTTTGGTTGGTCATTATGCATGGTAGCCACACCGTGCCACTTCTTATTGAAGGTCTTTGTACTTGCTAGTGGATAACCAGTATTCCCGACCCATCGTTTCCCCACCTGACCATTTGTGTCTCATGTTGTGAGTCGTCAAAGTTGACAACACATGGTGAAATTTGTTGGTTATGGTCAGTGACATATGCCTATTTTGGTCGGTCATTGTGCGTGGTAGCCACACCGTGCTACTACGTATTGAAGGTTTTTGTATTTGCTTGTTCATAACCAGTATTTGCAAATCATTGTTTGCCCCTTTGACTAGTTGTGACTCGTATTCTGATTTGGCAACGTTGACCGTGCATAGTGAATTTCGTTGGTCATGGTCAGTGACATATGCCTGCTTTGGTTGGTCATTGTGCATGGTAGTCACCCTGTGCCACTACTTAATGAAGGAATTTGTACTGGCTAGTTGATGAACTGTATCTTAACATCATTGTTTCCCCCTCTGACCATTTGTGACTCATATTATGAGTTGTCAACGTTGACCACACATAGTGAAGTTATTTGGTCATGGTCAGTGACACGTGCCTACATTGGTTGGTCATTGTGCATGGTAGCCACACCGTGCCATTGCCTTTTGAAGGTCTTTGTACTTTCTTGTCAATAACTGGTATTCTCAAATCATTTTTCCTCCTCTGACCATTTTTGACTCGTATTATGGGTTGTCAACGTTGTCCACCCATAGTGAAGTTATTTTGTCATGGTCAGTAACATATGCCTGCTTTTGTTGGTCATTGTGCATGGTAGGTACAATGTGCCACAACTTATTGAACGTCTTTGTACTTGTCAGTTAATTTAGCATTCCCAACCCATTTTTCCCCCTGCGACCATTTGTGACTCGTATTATGAGTGCTCAACGTTGACCACATGTATTGAAATTCTTTGGTCATGGTCAATTCCATCGGCCTACTTTGCTTGGTCATTGTGCATGGAAGCCACACCGTGCCACTTGTTGTTGAAGGTCTTTGTACTTGCTAGTATATAACTAGTATTCTCAAGCCATTGTTTCCCCCTCCGATCATTCGCGACGCGTATTATGAGTAGATAACGTTGACCACAGATGATGAGATTGTTTGGAAATGGTAAGTGACATATGCCTGCTTTAGTTGGTCATTGTGCATGTAGCCACGCCATGCCATTAATAATTGAAGGTATTTGTACTTGCTAGTTGATAACTAGTATTCCAACACCATTTTTCCCCCTCTGACCATTTGCAACTCGTATTTTGAGTTTACAACGTTCACCACACATAGTGACATTCTTAGGTCATGGTTAGTGACACATGCCTACTTTGATTGGTCATGGTCCATGGTAGCCACTCCGTGCCATTACTTCTTGAACGTCTTTAAAATTGTTAGTCAAAAAGTAGCCTTCCCAAACTACTGCTTCCCCCTCTGACCATTTGTAACTTGTGTTAGAAGTTCTCAACGTTGACCACACATAGTGCAATTCATTGGTCATGGTAAGTGACATATGCATGCTTTGGTTGGTCATTGTGCATGGTAGCACACCCTGCCACTGCTTATTGAACGTCGTTGTACTTGCTAGTCGCCAAATAGTATTCCCGAATCATTGTTTCACCCTCTCGCCATTTGTAACTCGTACTATGACTTTTCAACGTTGACCACCCATAGTGAAATTATTTGGTCATGGTCAGTGATACATGTCTCCTCTGGTTAGTCATTGTGTATGGTAGCCATACCGTGCCACTACTCATTTAAGGTCTCTGTATTTGCTAGTGAATAACTAGTATTCCTAAACCATTTTTTCCCCCTTTGACCATTTGTGACTCGTATTATGAGTTGTCAACGTTGCCCCATCATAGTGAAATTCATTGGTCATGGTCAATGACATATGACCATATGCCCATGGTTAATGACCACTCCAGTGCTCCAGTACTCCAGTGCTCCAGTGATCCAGTTGTCTTGGGCTTGCTCCAGTTGTCTTGGCCTTGCTACAGTTGTCCTTGCCTTGCTCCAGTTGTATTGGGCTTGCTCCACTTGTCTTGGAATTGCTCCAGTTGTCTTGGGCTTTCTCCAGTTGTCTTTGCCTTGCTCCAGCTGTCTGTGGGCTTGCTCCAATTGTCTTGGGCCTGCTCCAGTTGTCTTGGCTTTGCTCTAGTTGTCTTAGGCTTGCTCCAGTTGTCTTGGCCTTGCTCCATTTGTTTTGGGCTTGTTTCAATTGTATTGGCCTTGGTCCAGTTGTCTTGGGCTTGCTCCAGTTGTCTTGAGCTTGCTCCAGTTATCTTGGCCTTGTACCAGTTTTCTTGGGCTTGCTCTACTTGTCCTAGCCTTGCTCAAGTTGTATTGTGATTGCTCCAGTTGTGGTAAGCTTGCTCCAGTTGTCTTGGCCTTGCTCCAGTTGTCTTGGGCTTGCTCCCGTTGTCTTGGGCTTGCTCCAGTTGTCTTGGGCTTGCTGCACTTGTCTTGGCCTTGCTCCAGGTGTCTTGTGATTGCTCCAGTTGACGTGGGCTTGCTCCAGTTATCTTGGCCTTGCGCTAGTTATTTTGGGCTTAATCCAGTTGTCTTCTGCTTATTGTAGTTGTATTGGGCTTGCTCCAGTTGTCTTATACTTGCTCCAGTTGTATTAGGCTTGCTCAAGTTGTCTTGGCCTTGCTCCAGTTGTCTTGGGCTTGCTCCAACTCTCTTTGCACCACTCCACCACCAGTTCCCACCACTCCGCAACCAGTTCGCACCACTCCGCAACCAGTTCACACCACTCCGCAACCAGTTCGCACCACTCCGCAACCAGTTTGCATCCCTTCGCAACCCATTCGCACCACTCCGCAGCCCATTTGCACCACTCCGCAACCAGTTTGCACCACTCCGTGACCAGTTTGCACCACTCCATGACCAGTTCGCAGCACTCCGCGACCAGTTGGCACCACTCAGCGACCAGTTCGCACCACTCAGCAACCAGTTCGCACCACTCTACAACCCGTTTGCACCACTCCGCTACCAATTCGCACCACTCCGCTACCAGTTCGCACCACTCCGCAACCAGTTTAGACCACTCCGCAAGCAGTTCGCACCACTCCGCAACCACTTCATACCACTCCCCAGCCAGTTTGCACCACTCCGCAACCAGTTCGTACCACTCCGCAACCAGTTCGCACCACTCCACACCTAGTTCACACCACTCCGGAACCTGTTCATACCACTCCGCAACCAGTTCACACCACTCCCCAACCAGTTCACACCACTCCGCGACCAGTTCGAACCACACCGAAACCAGTTCAGAGAGCTCGGCAACCAGTTCTCACCACTCTGCAACAAGTTCACACCACTCCGCAGCCAGTTCGTACCACTCCGCAACCAGTTCGCACCACACCGCAACCAGTACGAACCACTCCGCAACCAGTTCGATCCACTCTGCAACCAGTTTGCACCACTCTGCAACCAGTTTGCACCACTCGGCAACCAGTTCGCACGACTCTGCAACCAGTTCGCACCACTCCGCAACCAGTTCGCACCACTCCGCATCCACCTTGCACCACTCCGCAACCAGTTCGCACCACTCCGCATCCAGTTCGCACCACTCCGCAACCAGTTCGCACCAGTCCGCAGCCAGTTCGCACCACTCCGCAACCAGTTCGCACCAGTCCGCAGCCAGTTCGCACCACTCCGCAACCAGTTCGCACCAGTCCGCAGCCAGTTCGCACCACTCCGCAACCAGTTCGCACCAGTCCGCAGCCAGTTCGCACCACTCCGCAACCAGTTCGCACCAGTCCGCAGCCAGTTCGCACCACTCCGCAACCAGTTCGCACCAGTCCGCAGCCAGTTCGCACCACTCCGCAACCAGTTCGCACCAGTCCGCAGCCAGTTCGCACCACTCCGCAACCAGTTCGCACCAGTCCGCAGCCAGTTCGCACCACTCCGCAACCAGTTCGCACCAGTCCGCAGCCAGTTCGCACCACTCCGCAACCAGTTGGCACCACTCCGCAACCAGTTCGCACCACTCCACAGCCAGTTCAAATCACGCCGCAACCAGTTCGCACCACTCCGCAACCAGCTCGCACCACTCCAGAACCAGTTCCCACCACTCCGCATCCAGCTTGCACCACTCCGCAACCAGTTCGCACCACTCCGCAACCAGTTTGCACCACTCGGCAACCAGTTCACACCACTCTACAACCAGTTCGCACCACTCCGCAACCAGTTTGCACCACTCCGCAACCAGTTCGCACCACTCCACAACCAGTTCGGACCACTCCGCAGCCAGTTTGCACCATTCAGCAACCGGTTCGCACCACTCCGCAACCAGTTCGCACCACTCCGCAACCAGTTCGTACCACTCCGCAATCAGTTTCCACCACTCTGAACCAGTTCGCAATACTCCTCAACCAGTTTTCACCACTCTGCAACCAGTTTGCACCACTCCGTAACTAGTTCGCACCACTCCCCAACCAATTCACATCACTCCACAACCAGTTCGCACCACTTTACAACCAGTTCGCACCCCTCCGCAACCAGTTCGCACCACTCCGCAACCAGTTGGCACCACTCCGCAACCAGTTCGCACCACTCCGCAACCAGTTCGCACCACTCCAAAACCAGTTCGCACCACTCCGCAACCAGTTCGTACCACTCCGCAACCAGTTTGCACCACTCCGCAACCAGTTCGTACCACTCCGCAACCAGTTTGCACCACTCCGCAACCAGTTTGCACCACTCCGCAACCAGTTTGTACCACTCCGCAACCAGTTCACACCACTCCACAACCAGTTCGCACCAGTCCGCGACCCGTTCGCACCACTCCGCGACCAGTTCGCACCACTCGGCAACCAGTTCGCACCACTCCGCAACCACTTTGCACCTCTCCACAACCAGTTCGCATCACTCCGCAACCAGTTCGCACCACTCCGCAACCAGTTCGCAGCACACCGCAACCAGTTGGCACCACTCGACAACCAGTTCCCACCACTCCGCAACAAGTTGGTACCACTTTGCAACCAGTTCGCACCATTTGGCAACCAGTTCCCACCTCTCCGCAACCAATTCGCACCACTCCGCTACCAGTTCGCACCACTATGTAACCAGTTCGCACCACTCCGCAACCAGTTCGCACCACTCCGCAACCAGTTTGCACCACTCCGCAACCAGTTCGCACCACCCCGCAACCAGTTCCCACCACTCCGCAACCAGTTCCCACCACTCTGCAACCAGTTCGCACCACTCCGCTACCAGTTCGCACCACTCCACAACCAGTTTGCACCACTCCGCAACCAGATTGCACCACTCCGCAACCAGTTTGCACCACTCCGCAACCAGTTTGCATCACTCCACAACCAGTTCCCACCACTCTGAAACCAGTTCACACCACTCCGCAACCAGTTCGCACCACTCCCCAACCTGTTCGCACCCCTTTGCAACCCGTTCGCACCACTCCGCAACCCGTTCACACCACTCTGCAGCCAGTTTGCACCATTGCGCGACCGGTTCGCACCACTCCGCGACCAGTTTGCACCACTCCGCGACTAGTTCGCACCACTAAGCAACCGGGTCACACCACTCCCCAACCAGTTCCCACGACTTTGCAACCAGTTCCCACCACTCCCCAACCAGTTCGCACCACTCCGCAACTAGTTTGACCACTCCGCAACCAGTTTGCAACACTCCGTAACCAGTTCCCACCACTCTGCAACCAGTTCGCACCACTCCGCAACCAGTTCACACCACTCCGCAACCTGTTTGCACCACTCCGCAACCAGTTTGCACCACTCCGCAACCAGTTCGCACAGCTCTGGAGCCAGTTTGCACCACCCCGCAACCAGTTGGCACCACTCTGCAACCAGTTTGCACCACTCCGCAGCCCGTTTGCACCACTCCGCAACACATTCGCACAACTCCGCAACCAGTTCACCACTCCGCAGCCAGTTTTCACCACTCCGCAACCAGTTTGCACCACTCCTCAACCAGTTCGCACCACTGCGCAACCAGTTCGCACCACTCCCCAACCAATTCGCACCACTCCGTAACCAGTTTGTACCATTCCGCAACCAGTTCGTACCACTGTACAACCAGTTCCCACCACTCCGCAACCAGTTCGCACCACTCCACAACAACATCGTACCACTCCGCAACCAGTTTGCACCACTCCACAACCAGTTCGGACCAATCCGCAACCAGTTCGCACCACTCCACAACAACATCGTACCACTCCGCAACCAGTTTGCACCACTCCACAACCAGTTCGGACCAATCCGCAACCAGTGCACTTCACTCCGCAACCAGTTTGCACCACTCCGCAACTAGTTCGCACCACTCCGCAATCAGTTCGCACCACTCCGTAACCAGTTCAAACCACTCCGCAACCAGTTCACCTTACCATGCAACCCATTTGCACCACTTGGAAGCCAGTTCGCACCACTCCGCAGCCAGTTTGCATCACTCCGCAGCCAGTTCGTACCACACTGCAACCAGCTCGCACCACTTTGCAACCAGTTCGCACAACTCCGCAACCAGTTTGCACCACTCCGCAACCAGTTCGCACCACTCCGCAACCGGTTTGACCACTCCGCAACCAGTTTGCACCACTCCGCAACCTGTTTGCACGACTCCGCTACCAGTTCGCACCAGTCCGCTACCAGTTTGCACCAGTCCACAACCAGTTTGCACCACTCTGCAAGCAATTCGCACCACTCCGCAACCAATTCGCATCACTCCGCAGCCAGTTTGCACCACTCCGCAACCAGTTCGCACCACTCCGCAACCAGTTTGCACCATTCCGCACCCAGTTCACACCACTCCGGAACCTGTTCATACCACACCGCAACCAGTTCAGAGAGCTCCCCAACCAGTTCTCACCACTCCGCAACAGGTTCGCACAACTCCGCAGCCAGTTTGCACCACTCCGCAGCCTGTTCGCACCACTCCGGAGCAAGTTCGCACCACTCCCCAACCAGTTCGCACCACTCCGCAACCAGTTCGCACAACTCTGCAACCAGTTTGCACCACTCCGCAACCAGTTTGCACCACTCCGCAACCGGTTTGACCACTCCGCAACCAGTTTGCACCACTCCGCTACCAGTTCGCACCAGTCCGCTACCAGTTCGCACCAGTCCGCTACCAGTTCGCACCAGTCCGCTACCAGTTCGCACCAGTCCGCTACCAGTTCGCACCAGTCCGCTACCAGTTCGCACCAGTCCGCTACCAGTTCGCACCAGTCCGCTACCAGTTCGCACCAGTCCGCTACCAGTTCGCACCAGTCCGCTACCAGTTCGCACCAGTCCGCTACCAGTTCGCACCAGTCCGCTACCAGTTCGCACCAGTCCGCTACCAGTTCGCACCAGTCCGCTACCAGTTCGCACCAGTCCGCTACCAGTTCGCACCAGTCCGCTACCAGTTCGCACCAGTCCGCTACCAGTTCGCACCAGTCCGCTACCAGTTCGCACCAGTCCGCTACCAGTTCGCACCAGTCCGCTACCAGTTCGCACCAGTCCGCTACCAGTTCGCACCAGTCCGCTACCAGTTCGCACCAGTCCGCTACCAGTTCGCACCAGTCCGCTACCAGTTCGCACCAGTCCGCTACCAGTTCGCACCAGTCCGCTACCAGTTCGCACCAGTCCGCTACCAGTTCGCACCAGTCCGCTACCAGTTCGCACCAGTCCGCTACCAGTTCGCACCAGTCCGCTACCAGTTCGCACCAGTCCGCTACCAGTTCGCACCAGTCCGCTACCAGTTCGCACCAGTCCGCTACCAGTTCGCACCAGTCCGCTACCAGTTCGCACCAGTCCGCTACCAGTTCGCACCAGTCCGCTACCAGTTCGCACCAGTCCGCTACCAGTTCGCACCAGTCCGCTACCAGTTCGCACCAGTCCGCTACCAGTTCGCACCAGTCCGCTACCAGTTCGCACCAGTCCGCTACCAGTTCGCACCAGTCCGCTACCAGTTCGCACCAGTCCGCTACCAGTTCGCACCAGTCCGCTACCAGTTCGCACCAGTCCGCTACCAGTTCGCACCAGTCCGCTACCAGTTCGCACCAGTCCGCTACCAGTTCGCACCAGTCCGCTACCAGTTCGCACCAGTCCGCTACCAGTTCGCACCAGTCCGCTACCAGTTCGCACCAGTCCGCTACCAGTTCGCACCAGTCCGCTACCAGTTCGCACCAGTCCGCTACCAGTTCGCACCAGTCCGCTACCAGTTCGCACCAGTCCGCTACCAGTTCGCACCAGTCCGCTACCCGTTTGCACCACTCCGCAACCAGTTTGCATCACTCCGCAACCAGTTCCCACCACTCTGAAACCAGTTCACACCACTCCGCAATACGTTCGCACCACTCCGCAACCTGTTCGCACCCCTTCGCAACCCGTTTGCACCACTCCGCAACCCGTTTGCACCACTCTGCAACCAGTGTGCACCACTAAGCAACCAGTTCGCACCACTCCGCAACCAGTTCCCACCACTTTGCAACCAGTTCGCACCACTCACCAACCAGTTCGCACCACTCCGCAACCAGTTTGCACCACTCCGCAACCAGTTTGCACCATTCCACAACCAGTTCGCACCACTCCGCAGCCTCTTTGCACCACCCCGCAACCAGTTCGCACCACTCCGCAACCAGTTCGCACCATTCCGCAGCCAGTTTTCACCATTCCGCAACCAGTTCGCACCACTCCGCAGCCTCTTTGCACCACCCCGCAACCAGTTCGCACCACTCCGCAACCAGTTCGCACCATTCCGCAGCCAGTTTTCACCATTCCGCAACCAGTTTGCACCACTCCGCAACCAGTTCGCACCACTCCGCACCCAGTTCACACCACTCCGGAACCTGTTCATACCACACCGCAACCAGTTCAGAGAGCTCCGCAACCAGTTCTCACCACTCCGCTACAGGTTCGCACCACTCCGCAGCCAGTTTGCACCGGTCCGCAACCAGTTCGCACCACACCGCAATCAGGACGAGCCACTGCGCAACCAGTTCGCACCACTCTGCAACCAGTTCGCACGACTCTGCAACCAGTTTGCACCACTTGGCAACCATTTCGCACCACTCCACAACCAGTTCGCACCACTCCGCAACCAGTTCGCACCACTCCGCAACCAGTTTGCACCACTCCGCAACCAGTTCGCACCACTCTGCAACCAGTTCGCACCACTCCGCAACCAGT
>SZWC01002787.1:37194-67230 GCA_023375785.1 Penium margaritaceum | reverse complement strand
CCCTTCTTCACCGACAATGCCTTCAACTGCTCTGTACAGTCCAACAATCCTTCATATATCTCCCCAGCCCCTCCACCCGGCTTGTCGGCAAGCCGCAACACCTGCTTCAGTGGCTGCAACAAATCTTTCAGCTGCCGCACCTGCAACCAGAAGACTTTCCTCCTGATGATACGTCTCACCTCACGCTTCCTAGACCGGAAGCCAGAATCTCTCTGAGACCCAATCTTCTTCCACAAGTCCAGTCCCACGAACGTCTCCAGCTCTTCCCTCAGCTCCAGCAGCCTTTCAACCATGTCGTGCACCGAGGCAAACCGGGTGTCGCATTTGTTCTTTAGAACCTTGCCACCCGTCTTCTCCTTCAGCCAAGTCCGCGTCATTGCGTTGTTCCTGAAAAATGCAACCACCTTCTCGCACCTCCCAATCACACTTGCACCCCATGCACTTTTCCCAACGTCTTTCATGATCAAATCAATGTTGTGTGCACAGCAGCCTTAAAAAAACAACGTTGGATACTTGCCCCTCAGCTCAGAAAATGCTTTTTTGTTTACGGATGCGTTGTCACAGATCACTGACACCACCTTATCCTCCCTCACCATGTCAATTGCTGCTTCAATCATGGAAGCGATGTGATCAGCATCTCTAGTCAGTCCACTTGTATCTCGGGAGAAAAGATGAACTGACCCCATGGCATCACAGCCATGGCGTTGTAGATCGGCCTCACTTGCCGATCTAACCATTCATCCACCGCCAAACTGCACCCGTAGGTTGACCATCCCAATTTGTACGGAGCATCCAGCTCCTCAAGCTCCTTGTCAAGCTTTGGCAGCAGCTGCTCTACCACAGTTGTCCTGCTGGGGAGACGGAAAGCATTTGTGGTTTTCTTTGCAGACTTCACAACCTCCATGAGGACTGGCTCGCGGCAGAAAGAGATGGGTCGTGCACCAATAGCCATCAACTTGACTATGTCCAACTGACACCGCTCGTTCTTCGAGCGGTCGGAATGCTCAAGCATTGTGGACTGCCGGAAAGAAGCTGCCCTGTTGACATCAAATAGAGNATCTCACCCTCCAGCCGTGTTGATGCCGGCTGCCTCTGACGCTGCTCCTCCCTCCCATGTTCGTCTTCATCACTGGAGTCCACCAGCACCACGTTGCCAAGAGCGGCCGTGGACTCCTTCTGCTTCTGCTCCCACAGCTTCAGCCACTGCACCGGCTTGTCTTTTGTCCCCCACTCCTTCCCCTGTCCTCTGTACAGTGCGACGTTGTAAGGTTGCCATCCGGCGGGTGGGGGTGGGTAGCGATCCAAACCGAGCGCATCTCGGCAGGTTGGAGGCGGGTGAGGACACTTCCCAACGTTTGGGTTGTTGCACGCAAAATGACCACGAATCCGGTCGCACGTTCCGCCAAGCTTCTTCGCGCATGAGCCGCAGATGAATCCTGGGTTCTTGGCCTCGGTAGGGGAAGGCTCACAGTGTTTTGAGAGTTCTTTTGTCAAGAAGTCGCCTGTGAGCGGCCTCTTCTTTGGCGGGTTCCATTTCGCTGCATCAAACTGCATGGAGACGGCTGAGACTGGCAGGGGAGATTCCGTGGATGCAGCAGTGGACGCCCGATTGGAGGAACTCGGTGTCTGGGAACCTCCAGCTGGTGAAGCCATGGCGGAGTGTGCCTCGGCAGTTAGCCAAAAACGGCTAACTGTTGCGAGATACGGAAGAGTACAATGGCATGTGACTGCGCTTGGTTAAAGTCTCCGCAAATGGCAAACTGTTGCGAAACACGGAAGGGAACCTGGGGGATGCCGGACAGTGTCAATTCGACACTGTCCACCATGGCGTTGATCGAAGAATCGATCGACACCGTCGATCGATTAATATATGTCCGCCGGACATCAATGCATTGATCGACGGTGTAGATTGATTCATAGGTTCGGTGCATGTGGACACCTAATGATCCGCAAAAGAAGGTAACGCTCGAAATATGCTTTTGTACGAGGTACAGCATGGTTCATGCTGAATGAAGCATCCACATAGCCAGGGTGGAATGACACTTGGATGTCAATCTATGGTTGCATATCAGCAACCACGTCATGTTGGTAGATGCCGTGCATCCTCATTGGATGTTAGACCTGAGTCATGCCACATGGCATGACTGCGTGGCATGCAATGGCTATACATGGGCGGTGCGTGCATGTCATAACGTGCAACTCAAAAAATTGAACTCAACCCCTCCGACATCCCCGCGAGATTCTGGGTGGTCGGTGCCCGGGCGGTGAAACTCCGCAGTCGGCTGGACCCGACTGCCCCTCGAGTGCGCCATCGGCATCGATGTCACATCGATGCCTATCGATGTGCCGATGCCGATGTAGGTCTCCTCCATCGGGCATCAAGGGCAACTCTGTCCACAACTAGTTCGCACCACTCCGCAACCAGTTTGCACCAGTCCGCAGCCAGTTTGCACAACTCTGCAACCAGTTCGCAACACTCAGCAACCAGTTTGCACCACTCCACAACCAGTTTACACAACTCCGCAACCAGTTTGCACAACTCCGCAACCAGTTCACACAACTCCGCAACAAGTTCGCACCACTCCGCAACCAGATCGCACCACTCCGCAACCAGTTCGCACCACGCCGCAACCAGGTCGCACCACTCCGCAACCAGTTCGCACCACGCCGCAACCAGGTCGCACCACTCCGCAACCAGTTCGCACCACGCCGCAACCAGGTCGCACCACTCCGCAACCAGTTCGCACCACGCCGCAACCAGGTCGCACCACTCCGCAACCAGTTCGCACCACGCCGCAACCAGGTCGCACCACTCCGCAACCAGTTCGCACCACGCCGCAACCAGGTCGCACCACTCCGCAACCAGTTCGCACCACGCCGCAACCAGGTCGCACCACTCCGCAACCAGTTCGCACCACGCCGCAACCAGGTCGCACCACTCCGCAACCAGTTCGCACCACGCCGCAACCAGGTCGCACCACTCCGCAACCAGTTCGCACCACGCCGCAACCAGGTCGCACCACTCCGCAACCAGTTCGCACCACGCCGCAACCAGGTCGCACCACTCCGCAACCAGTTCGCACCACGCCGCAACCAGGTCGCACCACTCCGCAACCAGTTCGCACCACGCCGCAACCAGGTCGCACCACTCCGCAACCAGTTCGCACCACGCCGCAACCAGGTCGCACCACTCCGCAACCAGTTCGCACCACGCCGCAACCAGGTCGCACCACTCCGCAACCAGTTCGCACCACGCCGCAACCAGGTCGCACCACTCCGCAACCAGTTCGCACCACGCCGCAACCAGGTCGCACCACTCCGCAACCAGTTCGCACCACGCCGCAACCAGGTCGCACCACTCCGCAACCAGTTCGCACCACGCCGCAACCAGGTCGCACCACTCCGCAACCAGTTCGCACCACGCCGCAACCAGGTCGCACCACTCCGCAACCAGTTCGCACCACGCCGCAACCAGGTCGCACCACTCCGCAACCAGTTCGCACCACGCCGCAACCAGGTCGCACCACTCCGCAACCAGTTCGCACCACGCCGCAACCAGGTCGCACCACTCCGCAACCAGTTCGCACCACGCCGCAACCAGGTCGCACCACTCCGCAACCAGTTCGCACCACGCCGCAACCAGGTCGCACCACTCCGCAACCAGTTCGCACCACGCCGCAACCAGGTCGCACCACTCCGCAACCAGTTCGCACCACGCCGCAACCAGGTCGCACCACTCCGCAACCAGTTCGCACCACGCCGCAACCAGGTCGCACCACTCCGCAACCAGTTCGCACCACGCCGCAACCAGGTCGCACCACTCCGCAACCAGTTCGCACCACGCCGCAACCAGGTCGCACCACTCCGCAACCAGTTCGCACCACGCCGCAACCAGGTCGCACCACTCCGCAACCAGTTCGCACCACGCCGCAACCAGGTCGCACCACTCCGCAACCAGTTCGCACCACGCCGCAACCAGGTCGCACCACTCCGCAACCAGTTCGCACCACGCCGCAACCAGGTCGCACCACTCCGCAACCAGTTCGCACCACGCCGCAACCAGGTCGCACCACTCCGCAACCAGTTCGCACCACGCCGCAACCAGGTCGCACCACTCCGCAACCAGTTCGCACCACGCCGCAACCAGGTCGCACCACTCCGCAACCAGTTCGCACCACGCCGCAACCAGGTCGCACCACTCCGCAACCAGTTCGCACCACGCCGCAACCAGGTCGCACCACTCCGCAACCAGTTCGCACCACGCCGCAACCAGGTCGCACCACTCCGCAACCAGTTCGCACCACGCCGCAACCAGGTCGCACCACTCCGCAACCAGTTCGCACCACGCCGCAACCAGGTCGCACCACTCCGCAACCAGTTCGCACCACGCCGCAACCAGGTCGCACCACTCCGCAACCAGTTCGCACCACGCCGCAACCAGGTCGCACCACTCCGCAACCAGTTCGCACCACGCCGCAACCAGGTCGCACCACTCCGCAACCAGTTCGCACCACGCCGCAACCAGGTCGCACCACTCCGCAACCAGTTCGCACCACGCCGCAACCAGGTCGCACCACTCCGCAACCAGTTCGCACCACGCCGCAACCAGGTCGCACCACTCCGCAACCAGTTCGCACCACGCCGCAACCAGGTCGCACCACTCCGCAACCAGTTCGCACCACGCCGCAACCAGGTCGCACCACTCCGCAACCAGTTCGCACCACGCCGCAACCAGGTCGCACCACTCCGCAACCAGTTCGCACCACTCCACAACCAGTTCGCACCACTCCGCAACCAGTTTGCACCACTCCGCAGCCAGTTCGCACCACTCTGCAACCATTTCGCACCACTCCGCAACCAGTTTGCACCACTCCGCAACGTGTTTGCACCACTCCGCATCCAGTTCGCACCACTCCGGAACCAGTTCGCAACACTCCGAAACCAGTTTGCACAACTCTGCAACCAGTTCACACCACTCCGCAATCAGTTCGTACCACTCCACAACCAGTTCGCACCATTACACAACCAGTTGGCACAACTCCGCAACCAATTCGTTCCACTCCGCAAAACGTTCCACCACTCTGCAACCAAATCGCACCACTCCACAACCAGTTTGCACCACTCCTCAACCAGTTTGCACCACTCCGCAACCCGTTTGCACCACTCCGCATCCAGTTCGCACCACTCCGCAACCAGTTCGCAACACTCCGAAACCAGTTCACACCACTTCGCACCGAGTTCGCACCATTCCGCAACCAGTTCGCATCCCTCCGCAATTCGTTCGCACCACTCCACAACCAGTTCGCACCACTATGCAACCAGTTGGCACCACTCCGCAACCAATTCGTGCCACTCCGCAACCAGTTCCACCACTCTTCAACCGAATTGCACCACTCCACAACCAGTTCACACCACTCCGCAACCGGTTTGCTCCACCTGTAACCGGTTTGCACCACTCCGCAATCCGTTCGCACCACTCAACAACCAGTTTGCACCACTCCGCAACTAGTTCCCACCACTCCCCAAGCAGTTTGCACCACTTCGCAACCAGTTCGCACCACTCCGCAACCAGTTTGCAGCACTCCGCAACCAGTTCGCAGCACTATACAACCAGTTCGCACAACTTTGCAACCGGTTCGCACCACTTCGCAATCAGTTCGCACCACTCAACAACCAGTTTGCACCACTCCGCAACTAGTTCGCACGACTCCGCAACCAGTTCGCACCACTCTGCAACCAGATCGCACCATTCAGCAACCAGTTCGCACCACTCCTTAACCAGTTCGCACCATTCCGGAACCAATTCGCACCACTCCATCACCAGTTGGCACCACTCCGCATCCGGTTTGCACGACTCTGCAACGGGTTCCCACCACTCCGCAACCGTTTTGCACCACTCCGCAACCGGTGCGCACCACTCCATTACCAGTTCGCACCACTCAGCAACCAGTTCACACCACTCTGCAACCAGTTTGCACTACTCCGCAACCGGTTTGCACCACTCCGCAACCAGTTCGCACCACTGCGCAACCAATTCCCACAACTCCGCAACCAGTTTGCATCACTCCGCAACTAGCTCACACCCCTCTGCAACCAGTTTGCAACACTCTCCAACCAGTTTGCACCACTCGGCAACCAGTTCGCACCACTCGGCAACCAGTTCGCACCACTTTGCAACCAGTTCGCACCACTCCGCAACCCGTTCGCACCACTCCGCAACCAGTTCCCACCACTCCGCAACCCGTTTGCACCACTCCGCAACCAGTTCGGACCACTCCGCAACCATTTCGCACCCCTCCGCAACCAGTTCGGACCACTCCGCAACCATTTCGCACCCCTCCGCAACCAGTTCGGACCACTCCGCAACCATTTCGCACCCCTCCGCAACCAGTTCGGACCACTCCGCAACCAGTTCGCACCACTCCGCAACCAGTTCGTACCACTCTGCAATCAGTTCGCCCCACTCCGCAACCAGTTCGCACCACTCCGCAACCAGTTCAAACCACTCTGCAACCGGTTTGCACCACTCCGCAACCAACTCGCACCACTCCGCAAACAATTCGTACAGCTGCGAAACCAGTTCGCACCACTCCGCAACCAGTCGGAAGCACTCCGTAACCAGTTCGCACCACTCCGCCACCAGTTCGCACCACTCTGCAACCAGTTCGCACCACTCGGCAACTAGTTCCCACCACTCCGCAGCCAGTTTGTACCACTCCGCGGCCAGCTCGCACCACTCCGCAACTAGTTTGCACCACTCTGCAACCAGTTTGCACCACCCCGCAACCGGTTTGCACCACTCCACAACCAGTTCACACCACTACGCAACAAGTTTGCACCACTCCGCAACCAGTTTGCACAACCCCGCAACCAGCTCGCACCTTTCCGCAACCAGTTCACACCACTCCGCAACCACTTCGCACGACTCCACAACCAGTTTGCACCACTCCTCAACCAGTTCGCACCACTACGCAACAAGTTCGCACCACTCGACAATCAGTTTGCACAACTCCACAACCAGTTCGCACCACTCCGCAACCAGTTCGCACCACTCCGCAATCAGTTTGCACCACTCCAAAACAAGTTTGCACTACAACACAACCAGCTCGCACCAATCCGCAACCAGGTCGCACCACTCCGCAACCAGTTCGCACCACTCCGCAACTAGTTCACACCACTCCGCAGCTAGTTTGCACCACTCTGCAACCGGTTGCATCACTCCGCAACCAGCTCGCACCACTCCGCAACCAGGTCGCACCACTCCGCAACCAGTTCGCACCACTCCACAACCAGTTTGCACCACTCCTCAACCAGTTCGCACCACTCCGCAACCCGTTCGCACCACTCCGCAACCAGTTCGCACCACTCCGCAACGCGTTTGCACCACTCCGCAACCAGTTCGCACCACTCTGCAACCAGTTTGCACCACTCCGCAACCAGTTCACACCACTCCGCAACCAGTTTGTACCACTCCGCAACCAGTATGCACCACTCTGCAACCAGTTCAGATTACTCCGCAACCAGTTCGCACTACACCGCAACCAGCTTGCACCACTCTGCAACCAGTTCGCACCAATCCGCAACCAGTTAGCACCACTCACTCAGTTCACGCCACACCGAAACCAGTTTACCCCCCTCTGCAACCTGTTTGCATCACTTTGCAACCAATTTGCACCACTCCGCAACCAGTTCGCACCACTCCGCAAACATTTTGAATCACTCCGCAACCAGTGCGCAGCACTCCGCAACCAGTTCGCAGCACTCTGCGACCAGTTCGCACCACTCCTCAACCAGTTTGCACCACTCCGCAACCCGTTCGCACCACTCCTCAGCCAGTTCTCACCACTCCGCAACCAGTTTGCACCACTCCACAACCAGTTCGCACCACTCCGCAACCAGTTCGCACCACTCCGCAACCGGTCCCACTCCGCAACCAGTTCGCACCACTCCGCAACCAATTCGCACCACTCCGCAACCAGTTCGTACCACTCCGTAACCAGTTCGCACCACTCCGCAACCAATTCGCACCACTCCGCAACCAGTTCGTACCACTCCGTAACCAGTTCGCACCACTCCGCAACCAATTCGCACCACTCCGCAACCAGTTCGTACCACTCCGTAACCAGTTCGCACCACTCCGCAACCAATTCGCACCACTCCGCAACCAGTTCGTACCACTCCGTAACCAGTTCGCACCACTCCGCAACCAATTCGCACCACTCCGCAACCAGTTCGTACCACTCCGTAACCAGTTCGCACCACTCCGCAACCAATTCGCACCACTCCGCAACCAGTTCGTACCACTCCGTAACCAGTTCGCACCACTCCGCAACCAATTCGCACCACTCCGCAACCAGTTCGTACCACTCCGTAACCAGTTCGCACCACTCCGCAACCAATTCGCACCACTCCGCAACCAGTTCGTACCACTCCGTAACCAGTTCGCACCACTCCGCAACCAATTCGCACCACTCCGCAACCAGTTCGTACCACTCCGTAACCAGTTCGCACCACTCCGCAACCAATTCGCACCACTCCGCAACCAGTTCGTACCACTCCGTAACCAGTTCGCACCACTCCGCAACCAATTCGCACCACTCCGCAACCAGTTCGTACCACTCCGTAACCAGTTCGCACCACTCCGCAACCAATTCGCACCACTCCGCAACCAGTTCGTACCACTCCGTAACCAGTTCGCACCACTCCGCAACCAATTCGCACCACTCCGCAACCAGTTCGTACCACTCCGTAACCAGTTCGCACCACTCCGCAACCAATTCGCACCACTCCGCAACCAGTTCGTACCACTCCGTAACCAGTTCGCACCACTCCGCAACCAATTCGCACCACTCCGCAACCAGTTCGTACCACTCCGTAACCAGTTCGCACCACTCCGCAACCAATTCGCACCACTCCGCAACCAGTTCGTACCACTCCGTAACCAGTTCGCACCACTCCGCAACCAATTCGCACCACTCCGCAACCAGTTCGTACCACTCCGTAACCAGTTCGCACCACTCCGCAACCAATTCGCACCACTCCGCAACCAGTTCGTACCACTCCGTAACCAGTTCGCACCACTCCGCAACCAATTCGCACCACTCCGCAACCAGTTCGTACCACTCCGTAACCAGTTCGCACCACTCCGCAACCAATTCGCACCACTCCGCAACCAGTTCGTACCACTCCGTAACCAGTTCGCACCACTCCGCAACCAATTCGCACCACTCCGCAACCAGTTCGTACCACTCCGTAACCAGTTCGCACCACTCCGCAACCAATTCGCACCACTCCGCAACCAGTTCGTACCACTCCGTAACCAGTTCGCACCACTCCGCAACCAATTCGCACCACTCCGCAACCAGTTCGTACCACTCCGTAACCAGTTCGCACCACTCCGCAACCAATTCGCACCACTCCGCAACCAGTTCGTACCACTCCGTAACCAGTTCGCACCACTCCGCAACCAATTCGCACCACTCCGCAACCAGTTCGTACCACTCCGTAACCAGTTCGCACCACTCCGCAACCAATTCGCACCACTCCGCAACCAGTTCGTACCACTCCGTAACCAGTTCGCACCACTCCGCAACCAATTCGCACCACTCCGCAACCAGTTCGTACCACTCCGTAACCAGTTCGCACCACTCCGCAACCAATTCGCACCACTCCGCAACCAGTTCGTACCACTCCGTAACCAGTTCGCACCACTCCGCAACCAATTCGCACCACTCCGCAACCAGTTCGTACCACTCCGTAACCAGTTCGCACCACTCCGCAACCAATTCGCACCACTCCGCAACCAGTTCGTACCACTCCGTAACCAGTTCGCACCACTCCGCAACCAATTCGCACCACTCCGCAACCAGTTCGTACCACTCCGTAACCAGTTCGCACCACTCCGCAACCAATTCGCACCACTCCGCAACCAGTTCGTACCACTCCGTAACCAGTTCGCACCACTCTCCAGCCAGTTCGCACCACTCCGCAACCAGTTCGCACCACTCGGCAACCAGTTCGCACCACTCCGCAGCCAGTTTGTACCACTCAGTGACAAGTTCACACCACTCCGCAACTAGTTTGCACGACTGCGCAACCAGTTTGCACCACTCAGCGACCGGTTTGCACCACTCCGCAACCAGTTCGCACCACTACGCAACCAGTTCACACAACTCCACAACCAGTTCGCACAACTCCGCAGCCAGTTCGCACCACTCCGCAACCAGTTCACACCAATCCGCAACCAGTTTGCACCACCCCGCAACCAGTTCCCACCACTCTGCAACCCGTTTGTACCACTCCTCAACCAGTTCTCGCCACTCTGCAACCCGTTCGCACCACTCCACAACCAGTTCGCACCACTCATCAACCAGTTCGCACCACTCCGCAACCAGTTTGCACCACTCTGTAACCAGTTCGCACCACTCCGCAACCAGGTCGCACCACTCCGCAACCAGTTTGCACCACTCTGTAACCAGTTCGCACCACTCCGCAACCAGGTCGCACCACTCCGCAACCAGTTTGCACCACTCTGTAACCAGTTCGCACCACTCCGCAACCAGGTCGCACCACTCCGCAACCAGTTTGCACCACTCTGTAACCAGTTCGCACCACTCCGCAACCAGGTCGCACCACTCCGCAACCAGTTTGCACCACTCTGTAACCAGTTCGCACCACTCCGCAACCAGGTCGCACCACTCCGCAACCAGTTTGCACCACTCTGTAACCAGTTCGCACCACTCCGCAACCAGGTCGCACCACTCCGCAACCAGTTTGCACCACTCTGTAACCAGTTCGCACCACTCCGCAACCAGGTCGCACCACTCCGCAACCAGTTTGCACCACTCTGTAACCAGTTCGCACCACTCCGCAACCAGGTCGCACCACTCCGCAACCAGTTTGCACCACTCTGTAACCAGTTCGCACCACTCCGCAACCAGGTCGCACCACTCCGCAACCAGTTTGCACCACTCTGTAACCAGTTCGCACCACTCCGCAACCAGGTCGCACCACTCCGCAACCAGTTTGCACCACTCTGTAACCAGTTCGCACCACTCCGCAACCAGGTCGCACCACTCCGCAACCAGTTTGCACCACTCTGTAACCAGTTCGCACCACTCCGCAACCAGGTCGCACCACTCCGCAACCAGTTTGCACCACTCTGTAACCAGTTCGCACCACTCCGCAACCAGGTCGCACCACTCCGCAACCAGTTTGCACCACTCTGTAACCAGTTCGCACCACTCCGCAACCAGGTCGCACCACTCCGCAACCAGTTTGCACCACTCTGTAACCAGTTCGCACCACTCCGCAACCAGGTCGCACCACTCCGCAACCAGTTTGCACCACTCTGTAACCAGTTCGCACCACTCCGCAACCAGGTCGCACCACTCCGCAACCAGTTTGCACCACTCTGTAACCAGTTCGCACCACTCCGCAACCAGGTCGCACCACTCCGCAACCAGTTTGCACCACTCTGTAACCAGTTCGCACCACTCCGCAACCAGGTCGCACCACTCCGCAACCAGTTTGCACCACTCTGTAACCAGTTCGCACCACTCCGCAACCAGGTCGCACCACTCCGCAACCAGTTTGCACCACTCTGTAACCAGTTCGCACCACTCCGCAACCAGGTCGCACCACTCCGCAACCAGTTTGCACCACTCTGTAACCAGTTCGCACCACTCCGCAACCAGGTCGCACCACTCCGCAACCAGTTTGCACCACTCTGTAACCAGTTCGCACCACTCCGCAACCAGGTCGCACCACTCCGCAACCAGTTTGCACCACTCTGTAACCAGTTCGCACCACTCCGCAACCAGGTCGCACCACTCCGCAACCAGTTTGCACCACTCCACAACCAGTTCGCACCATTGCGCAACCAGTTTGCACCACTCCGCAACCAGTTCGCACCATTCTGCAACCAGCTCGCACCACTTAGCAACCAGTTTGCATCACTCCGCAACCAGTTGGCACCACTCCGCAGCCAGTTCACACCACTCCGCGACCAGTTCGCACCACTCCGCAGCTAGTTAACACCACTCCGCAACAAGTTTGCACCAGTCCGCAGCACGTTTGCACCACTCTGCAACCTGTTCGCACCACTCCGCAACCAGTTCGGACCACTGTGCAACCAAATTGCACAACTCCGCAACCAGTTCGCACCAATCCGCAACCAGTTCGCACCAATCCGCAACCAATTCACACAACTCCGCAACCAGTTCGCACCAATCCGCAACCAGTTCGCACCAATCCGCAACCAATTCACACAACTCCGCAACCAGTTCGCACCACTACGCAACCAGTTGGCACCACTCCGCAACCAATTCGTGCCACTCCGCAACCAGTTCCACCACTCTGCATCCGAATCGCACCACTCCACAACCAGTTCGCACCACTCCGCAACCAGTTCGCACCACTCTGCAACCGGTTCGCACCAGTCCACAATCCGTTTCCACCACTGAACAACCAATTTGCACCACTCCGCAACTAGTTCCCATCACTCCACAACCAGTTCGCACCACTCTGCAACCAGTTCACACCACTCCCAAACCACTTCGCACCACTCCGAAACCAGTTTGCACCACTTCACAACCAGGTCGCACCACTCCGCAACCAGTTTGCATCACTCCGCAACCAGTTCTCACCACTTCACAACCAGTTTGCACCACCCCGCAACCAGTTCCCACCATTCTGCAACCCGTTTGTACCACTCCTCAACCAGTTCTCGCCACTCTGCAACCCGTTCGCACCACTCCACGACCAGTTCGCACCACTCATCAACCAGTTCGCACCACTCCGCAACCAGTTCGCACCACTCCCCAACCAGTTCGCACCACTCCGCAACCAGTTTGCACCACTCCGCAACCAGTTCATACCACTCCACAAGCAGTTCGCTTCACTCCGCAACCAGTTCGCACCACTCCCCAACCAGTTCGCACCACTCCGCAACCAGTTTGCACCACTCCGCAACCAGTTCATACCACTCCACAGGCAGTTCGCTTCACTCCGCAGCCAGTTCGCACCACTCCGCAACCAGTTTGTACCACTCCGCAATCCGTTCTCCCCACTCCGTAACCAGTTCGCAGCACTCCGCAACCAGTTTGCACCACTCTGCAACCAGTTGGCACCACTCCGCAACCAGCTCGCACCACTCCACAAACAATTCGCACCACTCCGAAACCAGTTCGCACCACTCCGCAACCAGCTCGCACCACTGGGCAACCAGTTCGCACCACTCCGCAGCCAGTTCGTACCATTCCGCAACCAGTTCGCACCACTCCGCAACTAGTTCGCACCACTCTGCAACCAGTTTGCACTAATCTGCAACTGGTTCGCACCACTCTGCAACCAGTTCGCATCACTCCGCAACCAGTGAGCACCACTCCACAACGAGTTCGTACCACCCCGCAACCAGCTCTCACCACTGCGCAACCAGTTCGCACCACTCCGCAACCAGTTCGCACCACTCCGCAACCAGTTCGAACCACTGCACAACCAGTTCGCACCACTCCACCACCAGTTCGCACCACTCCGCAACAAGTTTGCACCACTGCGCAACCAGTTCGCACCACTCCGAAACCAGTTTGCACTACACCGCAACCAGCTCGCACCACTCCGCAACCAGTTCGCACCACTCTGCAACCAGTTCACACCACTCCGAAACCAGTTTGCACCACTCCGCAACCGGTTCGCATCACTCTGCAACCAGTTCGCACCACTCCGCAACCAGTTCGCACCACTCTGCAAAACATTCGCACCACTTCGCAACCAGTTCGCACCACTCCGTAACCAGTTCGCACCAATCCGCAACCAGTTCGTACCACTCCGTAACCAGTTCGCACCACTCTACAACCAGTTCACACCACTCCGCAACCAGTTTGCACCACTCGGCAACCAGTTCGCACCACTCCGCAGCCAGTTTGTACTACTCTGCGACCAGTTCACACCACTACGCAACTAGTTTGCACGACTGCGCAAGCAGTTTGCACCACTCCGCAACCGGTTTGCACCACTCCGCAACCAGTTCGCACCACTACGCAACCAGTTCGCACAACTCCACAACCAGTTCGCACAACTCCACAACCAGTTCGCACCACTCCGCAACCAGTTCACACCACTCCCCAACCACTTCGCACCACTCCGAAACCAGTTTGCACCACTTCACAACCAGGTCGCACCACTCCGCAACCAGTTTGCATCACTCCGCAACCAGTTCTCACCACTCCACAACCAGTTCGCACCACCCCGCAACCAGTTCGCACCACTCCGCAACCAGTTCCCACCACTCTGCAACCCGTTTGCACCACTCCTCAACCAGTTCTCACCACTCTTTAGCCCGTTCGCACCACTCCACAACCACTTTGCACCACTCATCAACCAGTTCGCACCACTCCGCAACCAGTTCGCACCACTCCCCAACCAGTTCGCACCACTCCGCAACCAGTTTGCACCACTCCGCAACCAGTTCTTACCACTCCCCAGGCAGTTCGCACCACTCCACAGCCAGTTCGCACCACTCCGCAACCAGTTTGTACCACTCCGCAATCCGTTCTCCCCACTGCACAACCAGTTCGCACCACTCCGCAACCAGTTTGCACCACACTGTAACCAGTTCGCACCACTCCGAAACCAATTCACACCACTCCGCAACCAGTTGGCAGCACTCCTCAACCAGTTCACACCAATCCGCAACCAGTTCGTACCACTCCGTAACCAGTTCGCACCACTCCGCAACCAGTTCGCACCACTCCGCAACCAATTCGCACCACTCGGCAACCAGTTCGCACCACTCCGCAGCAAGTTCGTACCATTCCGCGACCAGTTCGCACCACTCCGCAACTAGTTCGTACCACTCTGCAACCAGATTGCACCACTCTGCAACCGGTTCCCACCACTCTGCAACCAGTTCGCACCACTCGGCAACCAGTGCGCACCACTCCACAACAAGTTCGCACCACCCCGCAACCCGTTCGTACCACTCCGCAACCAGTTCGCACCACTCCCCAACCAGTTCGTACCACTCCGCAACCAGTTCGCACCACTCCGCAGAAGTTGGCACCACTCCGCAACCAGTTCGTACCGCTCCGCAACCAGGTCGCACCACTGCGCAACCAGTTCGCACCACGCCGCAACCAGTTCGCACGACTCCGCAACCAGTTCGTACCGCTCCGCAACCAGGTCGCACCACTGCGCAACCAGTTCGCACCACGCCGCAACCAGTTCGCACGACTCCGCAACCAGTTCGTACCGCTCCGCAACCAGGTCGCACCACTGCGCAACCAGTTCGCACCACGCCGCAACCAGTTCGCACGACTCCGCAACCAGTTCGTACCGCTCCGCAACCAGGTCGCACCACTGCGCAACCAGTTCGCACCACGCCGCAACCAGTTCGCACGACTCCGCAACCAGTTCGTACCGCTCCGCAACCAGGTCGCACCACTGCGCAACCAGTTCGCACCACGCCGCAACCAGTTCGCACGACTCCGCAACCAGTTCGTACCGCTCCGCAACCAGGTCGCACCACTGCGCAACCAGTTCGCACCACGCCGCAACCAGTTCGCACGACTCCGCAACCAGTTCGTACCGCTCCGCAACCAGGTCGCACCACTGCGCAACCAGTTCGCACCACGCCGCAACCAGTTCGCACGACTCCGCAACCAGTTCGTACCGCTCCGCAACCAGGTCGCACCACTGCGCAACCAGTTCGCACCACGCCGCAACCAGTTCGCACGACTCCGCAACCAGTTCGTACCGCTCCGCAACCAGGTCGCACCACTGCGCAACCAGTTCGCACCACGCCGCAACCAGTTCGCACGACTCCGCAACCAGTTCGTACCGCTCCGCAACCAGGTCGCACCACTGCGCAACCAGTTCGCACCACGCCGCAACCAGTTCGCACGACTCCGCAACCAGTTCGTACCGCTCCGCAACCAGGTCGCACCACTGCGCAACCAGTTCGCACCACGCCGCAACCAGTTCGCACGACTCCGCAACCAGTTCGTACCGCTCCGCAACCAGGTCGCACCACTGCGCAACCAGTTCGCACCACGCCGCAACCAGTTCGCACGACTCCGCAACCAGTTCGTACCGCTCCGCAACCAGGTCGCACCACTGCGCAACCAGTTCGCACCACGCCGCAACCAGTTCGCACGACTCCGCAACCAGTTCGTACCGCTCCGCAACCAGGTCGCACCACTGCGCAACCAGTTCGCACCACGCCGCAACCAGTTCGCACGACTCCGCAACCAGTTCGTACCGCTCCGCAACCAGGTCGCACCACTGCGCAACCAGTTCGCACCACGCCGCAACCAGTTCGCACGACTCCGCAACCAGTTCGTACCGCTCCGCAACCAGGTCGCACCACTGCGCAACCAGTTCGCACCACGCCGCAACCAGTTCGCACGACTCCGCAACCAGTTCGTACCGCTCCGCAACCAGGTCGCACCACTGCGCAACCAGTTCGCACCACGCCGCAACCAGTTCGCACGACTCCGCAACCAGTTCGTACCGCTCCGCAACCAGGTCGCACCACTGCGCAACCAGTTCGCACCACGCCGCAACCAGTTCGCACGACTCCGCAACCAGTTCGTACCGCTCCGCAACCAGGTCGCACCACTGCGCAACCAGTTCGCACCACGCCGCAACCAGTTCGCACGACTCCGCAACCAGTTCGTACCGCTCCGCAACCAGGTCGCACCACTGCGCAACCAGTTCGCACCACGCCGCAACCAGTTCGCACGACTCCGCAACCAGTTCGTACCGCTCCGCAACCAGGTCGCACCACTGCGCAACCAGTTCGCACCACGCCGCAACCAGTTCGCACGACTCCGCAACCAGTTCGTACCGCTCCGCAACCAGGTCGCACCACTGCGCAACCAGTTCGCACCACGCCGCAACCAGTTCGCACGACTCCGCAACCAGTTCGTACCGCTCCGCAACCAGGTCGCACCACTGCGCAACCAGTTCGCACCACGCCGCAACCAGTTCGCACGACTCCGCAACCAGTTCGTACCGCTCCGCAACCAGGTCGCACCACTGCGCAACCAGTTCGCACCACGCCGCAACCAGTTCGCACGACTCCGCAACCAGTTCGTACCGCTCCGCAACCAGGTCGCACCACTGCGCAACCAGTTCGCACCACGCCGCAACCAGTTCGCACGACTCCGCAACCAGTTCGTACCGCTCCGCAACCAGGTCGCACCACTGCGCAACCAGTTCGCACCACGCCGCAACCAGTTCGCACGACTCCGCAACCAGTTCGTACCGCTCCGCAACCAGGTCGCACCACTGCGCAACCAGTTCGCACCACGCCGCAACCAGTTCGCACGACTCCGCAACCAGTTCGTACCGCTCCGCAACCAGGTCGCACCACTGCGCAACCAGTTCGCACCACGCCGCAACCAGTTCGCACGACTCCGCAACCAGTTCGTACCGCTCCGCAACCAGGTCGCACCACTGCGCAACCAGTTCGCACCACGCCGCAACCAGTTCGCACGACTCCGCAACCAGTTCGTACCGCTCCGCAACCAGGTCGCACCACTGCGCAACCAGTTCGCACCACGCCGCAACCAGTTCGCACGACTCCGCAACCAGTTCGTACCGCTCCGCAACCAGGTCGCACCACTGCGCAACCAGTTCGCACCACGCCGCAACCAGTTCGCACGACTCCGCAACCAGTTCGTACCGCTCCGCAACCAGGTCGCACCACTGCGCAACCAGTTCGCACCACGCCGCAACCAGTTCGCACGACTCCGCAACCAGTTCGTACCGCTCCGCAACCAGGTCGCACCACTGCGCAACCAGTTCGCACCACGCCGCAACCAGTTCGCACGACTCCGCAACCAGTTCGTACCGCTCCGCAACCAGGTCGCACCACTGCGCAACCAGTTCGCACCACGCCGCAACCAGTTCGCACGACTCCGCAACCAGTTCGTACCGCTCCGCAACCAGGTCGCACCACTGCGCAACCAGTTCGCACCACGCCGCAACCAGTTCGCACGACTCCGCAACCAGTTCGTACCGCTCCGCAACCAGGTCGCACCACTGCGCAACCAGTTCGCACCACGCCGCAACCAGTTCGCACGACTCCGCAACCAGTTCGTACCGCTCCGCAACCAGGTCGCACCACTGCGCAACCAGTTCGCACCACGCCGCAACCAGTTCGCACGACTCCGCAACCAGTTCGTACCGCTCCGCAACCAGGTCGCACCACTGCGCAACCAGTTCGCACCACGCCGCAACCAGTTCGCACGACTCCGCAACCAGTTCGTACCGCTCCGCAACCAGGTCGCACCACTGCGCAACCAGTTCGCACCACGCCGCAACCAGTTCGCACGACTCCGCAACCAGTTCGTACCGCTCCGCAACCAGGTCGCACCACTGCGCAACCAGTTCGCACCACGCCGCAACCAGTTCGCACGACTCCGCAACCAGTTCGTACCGCTCCGCAACCAGGTCGCACCACTGCGCAACCAGTTCGCACCACGCCGCAACCAGTTCGCACGACTCCGCAACCAGTTCGTACCGCTCCGCAACCAGGTCGCACCACTGCGCAACCAGTTCGCACCACGCCGCAACCAGTTCGCACGACTCCGCAACCAGTTCGTACCGCTCCGCAACCAGGTCGCACCACTGCGCAACCAGTTCGCACCACGCCGCAACCAGTTCGCACGACTCCGCAACCAGTTCGTACCGCTCCGCAACCAGGTCGCACCACTGCGCAACCAGTTCGCACCACGCCGCAACCAGTTCGCACGACTCCGCAACCAGTTCGTACCGCTCCGCAACCAGGTCGCACCACTGCGCAACCAGTTCGCACCACGCCGCAACCAGTTCGCACGACTCCGCAACCAGTTCGTACCGCTCCGCAACCAGGTCGCACCACTGCGCAACCAGTTCGCACCACGCCGCAACCAGTTCGCACGACTCCGCAACCAGTTCGTACCGCTCCGCAACCAGGTCGCACCACTGCGCAACCAGTTCGCACCACGCCGCAACCAGTTCGCACTACTCCGCAGCCAGTTCGCACCACCCCACATTCAGTTCGCACCACTCCGTAACCAGTTTGCACCACTTCGCAGCCAGTTTGCACGACTCCGGAACCAATTCGCACCACTTCGAACCCGTTCGCACCACTCCGCATTGAGTGCGCACCACTCCGCAACAGGTTGGCACCACTCCACAACCCGTTCGCAGCACTCCGCAACCAGTTCCACCACTCTGCAACCGAGTCGCACCACTCCACAACGAGTTTGCAGCACTGCGCAACCAGTTGGCACCACTCCGCAACCAGTTCGCACCACTCCGCAACCAGGTCGCACCACTCCGCAACTAGCTCGCACCACTATGCAACCAGTTTGCAACATTCTGCAACCAGTTTGCACCACTCCGCAACCAGTTCGCACCACCCCAAATTCAGTTCGCACCACTCCGCAACCAGTTCACACCACTCCGCAACCCGTTCGCACCACTCCGCAACCAGTTCGCACAACTCCGCAACCAGTTCGCACAACTCTGCAACCAGTTCGCACCACTCCTCAACCAGTTAGCACCACTCCGCATCCAGTTGGCAGCACTCTGCAACCAGTGCGCACCACTTTGCAACCAGTTCGCACCACCCCGCAGCCAGTTCGCACCCCTCCGTAACCAGTTCGCACAACTCCGCAACCAGTTCGCACCACTCTGCAACCAGTTCGCACCACTCCGCAAAAGTTTGCACCACTCCGCAACCATTTCGCACCACTCTGCAACCAGTTCGCACCACTCTGCAACCAGTTCGCACCACTCCGCAAAAGTTTGCACCACTCCGCAACCATTTCGCACCACTCTGCAACCAGCTCGCACCACTCCGTAACCATTTCGCACCACTCTGCATCCAGTTCGCACCACTCCGCAACCAGTTCGCAACACTCCGAAACCAGTTTGCACCACTCCGCGACCAGTTCGCACCAGTACGCAACCAGTTTGCAACCCTCCACAATCAGTTGGCACCACTCCACAACCAGTTCGCACCAGTGCGCAACCAGTTGGCACCACTCCGCAACCAATTCGTGCTACTCCACAACAAGTTCCACGACTCTGCAACCAAATCGCACCACTCCACAACCAGTTCACACCACTCCGCAACCAGTTCGCACCACTCTGCAACCGGTTCGCACCACTCCGCAGTCCGTTTGCACCACTCAAGAACCAGTTTGCACCACTCGCAACTAGTTTGCACCACTCCGCAACCAGTTCGCACAACTCCGCAACACGTTTGCACCACTCTGCAACCAATTCGCACCACTCTGAAACCAGTTCGCACCAGTTCGCAACCAGTTCACACCACTCCTCAACCAGTTTGCACCAATGCGCAACCAGTTCGCACCACTCCACAACCAGTTCGCACCACTCCGCAGCCAGTTCACACCACTTTGCAACCAGTTTGCACAACTCCGCAACCAGTTCGCACCACTCCGCAACCAGTTCCGACCACTCCGCAACCAGTTCACACAACTCCGCATCAAGTTCGCACCACTCCGCACCCAGTTCGCACAACTCCACAACCAATTCGCACCACTCTGCAACCAGTTGGCACCACTCTGCAACCGGTTCGCACCACTCTGCAACCAGTTTGTACCACTCCATCACCAGTTGGCACCACAATGCAACCAGTTTGCACCACTCTGCAGGCGGTTCGCACCACTCTGCAACAGGTTTGCACCACTCGGCAACCAGTACGCACCACTCTTCAACCAGTTCGCACCACTCCGCAACCAGTTTGCACCACTCCGCAACCAGTTCGCACCACTCCGCAACCAGTTCGCACCACTCTGCAACCATTTCGCACCACCCCGCAACCAGTTCGCACCACTAGGCAATCAGTTCGCACCACTCCGCAAGCAGTTCGCACCACTTCCCAAGAAGTTCCCACCACTCCGCAACCAGTTCGCACCAGTTCTGAACCAGTTCCCACCACTCCGTAATCAGTTCGCACCATTCCGAAACCAGTTCGCACCATTCCGCAGCCAGTTCACACCACTCCGCAACGAGTTCACACCAGTCGACAACCAGTTTGCACTACTCCGCAACCAGCTAGCACCAGTCCGCAACCAGTCTGCACCACTCCGCGACCAGTTCGCACCACTCCGCAACCAGTTTGCACCACTCCGCAACCACTTCGCACAACTCCGCAACCAGTTCGCACCACTTCGCAACCAGATCGCACCACTCTGGAACCAGTTCGCACCACTTCGCAACCAGATCGCACCACTCTGGAACCAGTTCGCACCACTTCGCAACCAGATCGCACCACTCTGGAACCAGTTCGCACCACTTCGCAACCAGATCGCACCACTCTGGAACCAGTTCGCACCACTTCGCAACCAGATCGCACCACTCTGGAACCAGTTCGCACCACTTCGCAACCAGATCGCACCACTCTGGAACCAGTTCGCACCACTTCGCAACCAGATCGCACCACTCTGGAACCAGTTCGCACCACTTCGCAACCAGATCGCACCACTCTGGAACCAGTTCGCACCACTTCGCAACCAGATCGCACCACTCTGGAACCAGTTCGCACCACTTCGCAACCAGATCGCACCACTCTGGAACCAGTTCGCACCACTTCGCAACCAGATCGCACCACTCTGGAACCAGTTCGCACCACTGCGCAACCCGTTCGCACCACTCCGCAGCCAGTTCGCACCACTCCCCAACCAGTTCGCACCATTGTGTAACCCGTTTGCACCACTCCGCATCCAGTTCAGACCAGTCCGCAACCAGTTCGCACCACTCCACAACCAGTTCGCACCATTGCGCAACCCGTTTGCACCACTCCGCAACCAGTTCGCACCACTTCGCAACCAGATCGCACAACTCAGCAACCAGTTCACACCACTCCGCAACCAGTTCGCACCACTCCGCAGCCAGTTCGCACCACTCCCCGCCCAGTTCGCACCACTCCGCAATTAGTTCCACTCTGCAACCAGTTTGCACCAGTCCGCAGCCAGTTTGCACCACTTTGCATGCAGTTCGCACCACTCCGCAACCAGTTCGCACCACTCCGCAATCCGTTTGCAAAACTCCGCAGTCAGTTCGCACCACTTCGCAACCAGTTCGCACCACTCCGCAACCAGTTCGTACCACTCCGCAACCAGTTCGCACCACTCCATCACCAGTTGGCACCACTCTTCAACCGGTTCGCACCACTCTGCAACCGGTTCGCACCACTCTGCAACCGGTTCCCACCACTCAGCAACCAGTGCGCACCCCTCCACAACCAGTTGGCACCACTCTGCAACCAGTTCGCACCACTCCTCAACCAGTTTGCACCACTCCGCAACCAGATCGCGCCACTATGCAACCAGTTCGCACCACTCCACAACCAGTTTGCACCACTCCGCAACCAGTTTGCACCACTCCGCAACCAGTTTGCACCCCTCCGCAATTAGTTCGCACCACTCCACAACCAGTTCGCACCACTGCGCAACCCGTTTGCACCACTCCGCAACCAGTTCGCACCACTCCCCAACCAGTTCGCACCACTCCGCAACCAGTTCGTACCACTCCGCAACCAGTTTGCACCACTCCGCAACCAGTTTGCACCCCTCCGCAATTAGTTCGCACCACTCCACAACCAGTTCGCACCACTGCGCAACCCGTTTGCACCACTCCGCAACCAGTTCGCACCACTCCCCAACCAGTTCGCACCACTCCGCAACCAGTTCGTACCACTCCGCAACCAGTTTGCACCACTCCGCAACCAGTTTGCACCCCTCCGCAATTAGTTCGCACCACTCCACAACCAGTTCGCACCACTGCGCAACCCGTTTGCACCACTCCGCAACCAGTTCGCACCACTCCCCAACCAGTTCGCACCACTCCGCAACCAGTTCGTACCACTCCGCAACCAGTTTGCACCACTCCGCAACCAGTTTGCACCCCTCCGCAATTAGTTCGCACCACTCCACAACCAGTTCGCACCACTGCGCAACCCGTTTGCACCACTCCGCAACCAGTTCGCACCACTCCCCAACCAGTTCGCACCACTCCGCAACCAGTTCGTACCACTCCGCAACCAGTTTGCACCACTCCGCAACCAGTTTGCACCCCTCCGCAATTAGTTCGCACCACTCCACAACCAGTTCGCACCACTGCGCAACCCGTTTGCACCACTCCGCAACCAGTTCGCACCACTCCCCAACCAGTTCGCACCACTCCGCAACCAGTTCGTACCACTCCGCAACCAGTTTGCACCACTCCGCAACCAGTTTGCACCCCTCCGCAATTAGTTCGCACCACTCCACAACCAGTTCGCACCACTGCGCAACCCGTTTGCACCACTCCGCAACCAGTTCGCACCACTCCCCAACCAGTTCGCACCACTCCGCAACCAGTTCGTACCACTCCGCAACCAGTTTGCACCACTCCGCAACCAGTTTGCACCCCTCCGCAATTAGTTCGCACCACTCCACAACCAGTTCGCACCACTGCGCAACCCGTTTGCACCACTCCGCAACCAGTTCGCACCACTCCCCAACCAGTTCGCACCACTCCGCAACCAGTTCGTACCACTCCGCAACCAGTTTGCACCACTCCGCAACCAGTTTGCACCCCTCCGCAATTAGTTCGCACCACTCCACAACCAGTTCGCACCACTGCGCAACCCGTTTGCACCACTCCGCAACCAGTTCGCACCACTCCCCAACCAGTTCGCACCACTCCGCAACCAGTTCGTACCACTCCGCAACCAGTTTGCACCACTCCGCAACCAGTTTGCACCCCTCCGCAATTAGTTCGCACCACTCCACAACCAGTTCGCACCACTGCGCAACCCGTTTGCACCACTCCGCAACCAGTTCGCACCACTCCCCAACCAGTTCGCACCACTCCGCAACCAGTTCGTACCACTCCGCAACCAGTTTGCACCACTCCGCAACCAGTTTGCACCCCTCCGCAATTAGTTCGCACCACTCCACAACCAGTTCGCACCACTGCGCAACCCGTTTGCACCACTCCGCAACCAGTTCGCACCACTCCCCAACCAGTTCGCACCACTCCGCAACCAGTTCGTACCACTCCGCAACCAGTTTGCACCACTCCGCAACCAGTTTGCACCCCTCCGCAATTAGTTCGCACCACTCCACAACCAGTTCGCACCACTGCGCAACCCGTTTGCACCACTCCGCAACCAGTTCGCACCACTCCCCAACCAGTTCGCACCACTCCGCAACCAGTTCGTACCACTCCGCAACCAGTTTGCACCACTCCGCAACCAGTTTGCACCCCTCCGCAATTAGTTCGCACCACTCCACAACCAGTTCGCACCACTGCGCAACCCGTTTGCACCACTCCGCAACCAGTTCGCACCACTCCCCAACCAGTTCGCACCACTCCGCAACCAGTTCGTACCACTCCGCAACCAGTTTGCACCACTCCGCAACCAGTTTGCACCCCTCCGCAATTAGTTCGCACCACTCCACAACCAGTTCGCACCACTGCGCAACCCGTTTGCACCACTCCGCAACCAGTTCGCACCACTCCCCAACCAGTTCGCACCACTCCGCAACCAGTTCGTACCACTCCGCAACCAGTTCGCACCACTCCGCAACCAGTTCGCACCACTCCGCAACCAGTTCGTACCACTCCGCAACCAGTTTGCACCACTCCGCAACCAGTTTGCACCCCTCCGCAATTAGTTCGCACCACTCCACAACCAGTTCGCACCACTACGCAACCAGTTGGCACCACTCCACAACCAATTCGTGCCACTCCGCAACCAGTTCCACCACTCTGCAACCAAATCGCACCACTCCACAACCAGTTCGCACCACTATGCAACCCGTTTGCACCACTCTGCAACCGGTTCGCACCACTCCGCAATCCGTTAGCACCACTCAACAACCAGTTTGCACCACTCTGCAACTAGTTCCCACCACTCCGCAACCAGTTTGCACCACTGGGCAACCAGTTCGCACCACTCTACAACCAGTTCGCAGCACTCCGCAACCAGTTCCCAGCACTATGCAACCAGGTCGCACCACTCTGCAACCAGTTCGCACCACTCCGCAATCAGTTCGCACCACTCAACAACCAGTTTGCACCACTCCGCAACTACTTTGCACGACTCCGCAACCAGTTCGCACCACTCCGCAACCAGTACGCACCACTCCGCAACCAGTTCGCACCACTCCTTAACCAGTTCGCACAACTCCGCAACCAGTAGACACCACTCCTCAACCACCTCGCACCACTCCGCAACCAGTTCGCACCACTCCGCAACCCGTTCGCACCACTCCGCAACCAGGTCGCACCACTCCGCCACCAGTTTGCACCACTCCGCAACCAGTTCGCAGCACTCCGCAACCAGTTTGCACCACTCCGCAACCAGTTCGCAGCACTCAGCAACCAGTTTGCACCACTCCGCAACCAGTTCGCACCACTCCGCAGCCAGTTCCCACCACTCCGTGACCAGTTCGCACCACTCCGCAACTCGTTTACATCACTCTGCAACCAGTTTGCACCAGTCCGCAGCCAGTTTGCACCACTCTGCAACCAGTTTGCACCACTCCGCAACCAGTTTGCACCACTCCGCAACCAGTTTGCTCAACTCCGCAACCAGTTTGCAGCACTCCGCAACCAGTTCGCACCACTCCGCAACCAGTTCACTCAACTCTGCAACACGTTCGCACCACTCCGCAACCAGTTCGCACAACTCCGCAACCAGTTCGCACTACTCCGCAACCAATTCGCACCACTCCTCAACCAGTTCGCACCACTCCGCAACCAGTTTGCACCACTCTGCAACCAGGTGGCACCACTCCACAACCAGTTCGCACCACTCCGCAACCCGTTTGCACCACTTCGCAGCCAGTTCGCACCACTCCCGAACCAGTTCGCACCACTTCGCAACCAGTTCGCACCACGCCGCAACCAGGTCGCACCACTCCGCAACCCGTTTGCACCACTTCGCAGCCAGTTCGCACCACTCCCGAACCAGTTCGCACCACTTCGCAACCAGTTCGCACCACGCCGCAACCAGGTCGCACCACTCCGCAACCCGTTTGCACCACTTCGCAGCCAGTTCGCACCACTCCCGAACCAGTTCGCACCACTTCGCAACCAGTTCGCACCACGCCGCAACCAGGTCGCACCACTCCGCAACCCGTTTGCACCACTTCGCAGCCAGTTCGCACCACTCCCGAACCAGTTCGCACCACTTCGCAACCAGTTCGCACCACGCCGCAACCAGGTCGCACCACTCCGCAACCCGTTTGCACCACTTCGCAGCCAGTTCGCACCACTCCCGAACCAGTTCGCACCACTTCGCAACCAGTTCGCACCACGCCGCAACCAGGTCGCACCACTCCGCAACCCGTTTGCACCACTTCGCAGCCAGTTCGCACCACTCCCGAACCAGTTCGCACCACTTCGCAACCAGTTCGCACCACGCCGCAACCAGGTCGCACCACTCCGCAACCCGTTTGCACCACTTCGCAGCCAGTTCGCACCACTCCCGAACCAGTTCGCACCACTTCGCAACCAGTTCGCACCACGCCGCAACCAGGTCGCACCACTCCGCAACCCGTTTGCACCACTTCGCAGCCAGTTCGCACCACTCCCGAACCAGTTCGCACCACTTCGCAACCAGTTCGCACCACGCCGCAACCAGGTCGCACCACTCCGCAACCCGTTTGCACCACTTCGCAGCCAGTTCGCACCACTCCCGAACCAGTTCGCACCACTTCGCAACCAGTTCGCACCACGCCGCAACCAGGTCGCACCACTCCGCAACCCGTTTGCACCACTTCGCAGCCAGTTCGCACCACTCCCGAACCAGTTCGCACCACTTCGCAACCAGTTCGCACCACGCCGCAACCAGGTCGCACCACTCCGCAACCCGTTTGCACCACTTCGCAGCCAGTTCGCACCACTCCCGAACCAGTTCGCACCACTTCGCAACCAGTTCGCACCACGCCGCAACCAGGTCGCACCACTCCGCAACCCGTTTGCACCACTTCGCAGCCAGTTCGCACCACTCCCGAACCAGTTCGCACCACTTCGCAACCAGTTCGCACCACGCCGCAACCAGGTCGCACCACTCCGCAACCCGTTTGCACCACTTCGCAGCCAGTTCGCACCACTCCCGAACCAGTTCGCACCACTTCGCAACCAGTTCGCACCACGCCGCAACCAGGTCGCACCACTCCGCAACCCGTTTGCACCACTTCGCAGCCAGTTCGCACCACTCCCGAACCAGTTCGCACCACTTCGCAACCAGTTCGCACCACGCCGCAACCAGGTCGCACCACTCCGCAACCCGTTTGCACCACTTCGCAGCCAGTTCGCACCACTCCCGAACCAGTTCGCACCACTTCGCAACCAGTTCGCACCACGCCGCAACCAGGTCGCACCACTCCGCAACCCGTTTGCACCACTTCGCAGCCAGTTCGCACCACTCCCGAACCAGTTCGCACCACTTCGCAACCAGTTCGCACCACGCCGCAACCAGGTCGCACCACTCCGCAACCCGTTTGCACCACTTCGCAGCCAGTTCGCACCACTCCCGAACCAGTTCGCACCACTTCGCAACCAGTTCGCACCACGCCGCAACCAGGTCGCACCACTCCGCAACCCGTTTGCACCACTTCGCAGCCAGTTCGCACCACTCCCGAACCAGTTCGCACCACTTCGCAACCAGTTCGCACCACGCCGCAACCAGGTCGCACCACTCCGCAACCCGTTTGCACCACTTCGCAGCCAGTTCGCACCACTCCCGAACCAGTTCGCACCACTTCGCAACCAGTTCGCACCACGCCGCAACCAGGTCGCACCACTCCGCAACCCGTTTGCACCACTTCGCAGCCAGTTCGCACCACTCCCGAACCAGTTCGCACCACTTCGCAACCAGTTCGCACCACGCCGCAACCAGGTCGCACCACTCCGCAACCCGTTTGCACCACTTCGCAGCCAGTTCGCACCACTCCCGAACCAGTTCGCACCACTTCGCAACCAGTTCGCACCACGCCGCAACCAGGTCGCACCACTCCGCAACCCGTTTGCACCACTTCGCAGCCAGTTCGCACCACTCCCGAACCAGTTCGCACCACTTCGCAACCAGTTCGCACCACGCCGCAACCAGGTCGCACCACTCCGCAACCCGTTTGCACCACTTCGCAGCCAGTTCGCACCACTCCCGAACCAGTTCGCACCACTTCGCAACCAGTTCGCACCACGCCGCAACCAGGTCGCACCACTCCGCAACCCGTTTGCACCACTTCGCAGCCAGTTCGCACCACTCCCGAACCAGTTCGCACCACTTCGCAACCAGTTCGCACCACGCCGCAACCAGGTCGCACCACTCCGCAACCCGTTTGCACCACTTCGCAGCCAGTTCGCACCACTCCCGAACCAGTTCGCACCACTTCGCAACCAGTTCGCACCACGCCGCAACCAGGTCGCACCACTCCGCAACCCGTTTGCACCACTTCGCAGCCAGTTCGCACCACTCCCGAACCAGTTCGCACCACTTCGCAACCAGTTCGCACCACGCCGCAACCAGGTCGCACCACTCCGCAACCCGTTTGCACCACTTCGCAGCCAGTTCGCACCACTCCCGAACCAGTTCGCACCACTTCGCAACCAGTTCGCACCACGCCGCAACCAGGTCGCACCACTCCGCAACCCGTTTGCACCACTTCGCAGCCAGTTCGCACCACTCCCGAACCAGTTCGCACCACTTCGCAACCAGTTCGCACCACGCCGCAACCAGGTCGCACCACTCCGCAACCCGTTTGCACCACTTCGCAGCCAGTTCGCACCACTCCCGAACCAGTTCGCACCACTTCGCAACCAGTTCGCACCACGCCGCAACCAGGTCGCACCACTCCGCAACCCGTTTGCACCACTTCGCAGCCAGTTCGCACCACTCCCGAACCAGTTCGCACCACTTCGCAACCAGTTCGCACCACGCCGCAACCAGGTCGCACCACTCCGCAACCCGTTTGCACCACTCCGCAATCCGTTTGCACAACTCCGCAACCAGTTCGCACCAGTCCGCAACCAGTTCGCGCCACTATGCAACGTGTTTGCACCACTCCGCAACCAGGTCGCATCACTCGGCAACCAGTTCGCACCACTCCGCAACCAGTTTGCACCATTCTGCAGCCAGTTCGCACCACTCTGCAACCATTTTGCACAACCCCGCAACCAGTTTGCACCACTCCACAACGTGTTTGCACCACTCCGCATCCAGTTCGCACCACTCCGCAACCAGTTCGCAACACTCCGAAACCAGTTTGCACCACTCTGCAACCAGTTCACACCACTCCGCAATCAGTTCGCACCACTCCACAACCAGTTCGCACCAGTACACAACCAGTTGGCACAACTCCGCAACCAATTCGTTCCACTCCGCAAAACGTTCCACCACTCTGCAACCAAATCGCACCACTCCAGAACCAGTTTGCACCACTCCTCAACCAGTTCGCACCACTCTGCAACCGGTTCGCACCACAAGGCAATCCGTTTGCACCACTCAACAACAAGTTTGCACCACTCTGCAACTAGTTCGCACCACTCCGCAACCAGCTCGCAGAACTCCGCAACAAGTTCGCACCACTCCGCAACCAGTTCGCACCACTCCGCAACCAGTTTGCACCACTCCGGAACCAGTTCCCACCACTCCTCAACCAGTTCGCACCACTCCGCAGCCAGTTCGCACCACTCAGCAACCAGTTTGCACCACTCCGCAACCAGTTTGCACCACTCCACAGCCAGTTTGAAACACTCTGCGACTAGTTCACACCACTCCGCAACTAGTTCGCACCACTCCGCATCCAGTTTGCACCAGTCCGCAGCCAGTTTGCACCACTCTGCAACCAGTTTGCACCACTCCGCAACCAGTTCGCACCACTCCGCAACCAGTTCGCACCACTCCGCAACCAGTTCGCACCACTCTGCAACCAGTTCGCACCACTCCGCAACCAGTCCGCACCACTCCGCAACCAGTTCGCACCACTTCGCAACCAGTTCGCACCACTCCGCAACCAG
>SZWC01002787.1:0-36875 GCA_023375785.1 Penium margaritaceum | reverse complement strand
CACCACTCCGCAACCAGTTCGCACCACTCCGCAACCAGTTCGCACCACTCCACAACCAGTTCACACAACTCCGCAACAAGTTCGCACCACTCCGCAAGTAGTTCGCACTACTCTGCAACCAGTTCGCACCAGTCCGAAACCAGTTCGCACCACTCCACAGCCAGTATGCACCACTCCGCAACCACTTCGCACCACTCCGCAACCAGTTTGCACCACTCTGCAACCAGTTCGCACCACTCCACAACCAGTTCGCACCATTGCGCAACCAGTTTGCTCCACTCCGCAACCAGTTCGCACCACTCCGCAACCAGATGGCACCACTCGGCAACAAGTTCGCACCACTCCTTAACCAGTTCGCACCACTCCACAGCCAGTTCGCACCACTCCGCGCCCAGTTTGCACCACTCGGCAACTAGTTCGCACCACTCTGCAACCAGTTTGCACAAGTGCGCAGCCAGTTTGGACCACTCTGCAACCAGTTTGCACCACTCCGCAACCAGTTCGCACCACTCCGCAATCCGTTTGCACAACTCCACAACCAGTTCGCACCACTCCGCAACCAGTTCGCACCACTCCAACACCAGTTGGCACCACTCCGCAACCGGTTCGCACCACTGTGTAACCGGTTCGCACCACTCTGTAACCGGTCCACACCATTCCGCAACCATTTCGCACCACTCCGCGACCAGTTTGCACCACTCCGCAACCCGTTTGCACCACTCCACATCCAGTTCGCACCACTCCGCAACCAGTTTGCAACACTCCGAAACCAGTTCGCACCACTTCGCACCGAGTACGCACCACTCCGCAACCAGTTCGCATCCCTCCGCAATTCGTTTGCACCACTCCACAACCAGTTCGCACCACTATGCAACCAGTTGGCACCATTCCGCAACCAATTCGTGCCACTCCGCAACCAGTTCCACCACTCTTCAACCGAATTGCACCACTCCACAACCAGTTCACACCACTTCGCAACCGGTTTGCTCCACTCTGCAACCGGTTTGCACCACTCCGCAATTTGTTCGCAACACTCAACAACCAGTTTGCACCACTCCGCAACTAGTTCCCACCACTCCCCAAGCAGTTTGCACCACTACGCAACCAGTTTGCACCACTCTGCAACCAGTTTGCAGCACTCCGCAACCAGTTCGCAGCACTCCGCAACCAGTTCACAACCGGTTTGCAGCACTCCGCAACCAGTTTGCAGCACTCCGCAACCAGTTTGCAGTACTCCGCAACCAGTTCGCACTATACAACCAGTTCGCACAACTCTGCAACCAGTTCGCAACACTCCGCAATCAGTTCGCACCACTCAACAACCAGTTTGCACCACTCCGCAACTAGTTCGCACGACTCCGCAACCAGTTCGCACCACTCTGCAACCAGTTCGCACCATTCAGCAACCAGTTCGCACCACTTCTTAACCAGTTCGCACCATTCCGGAACCAATTCGCACCACTCCATCACCAGTTGGCACCACTCCGCATCCGGTTTGCACGACTCTGCAACGGGTTCGCACCACTCCGCAACCGTTTTGCACCACTCCGCAACCAGTGCGCACCACTCCATTACCAGTTCGCACCACTCAGCAACCAGTTCACACCACTCCGCAACCAGTTTGCACCACACCGCAACCGGTTTGCACCACTCCGCAACCAGTTCGCACCACTGCGCAACCAATTCCCACAACTCCGCAACCAGTTCGCATCACTCCGCAACTAGCTCACACCCCTCTGCAACCAGTTTGCAACACTCCCCAACCAGTTTGCACCACTCCGCAACCAGTTTGCACCACTCGGCAACCAGTTCGCACCACACTGCAACCAGTTCGCACCACTCCGCAACCCGTTCGCACCACTCCGCCACCAGTTTGCACCACTCCGCAACCAGTTCGCACCACACTGCAACCAGTTCGCACCACTCCGCAACCCGTTCGCACCACTCCGCCACCAGTTTGCACCACTCCGCAACCAGTTTGCACAACTCAACAACCAGTTCCCACCACTCCTCAACCAGTTCGCACCACTCCGCAACCAGTTGGCAGCACTCCGCACCCAGTTCGCACCACTCCGCAACCAGTTCGCACCACTCCGCAACGAGTTCCCACCACACCGTAACCAGTTCGCACAACTCCGCAACCAGTTTGCACCACTCCACAACCAGTTCCCACCACTCCGCAACCAGCTCCCACCACTCTGCAACCAGTTCGCACCACTCCTCAACCAGTTCACACCACTCCGCAACCAGTTCGCACCACTCCGCAACTAGTTCGCACCACTCCGCAACCAGTTCGCACCATTCCGTAACCAGTTTGAACCACTCCGCAGCCAGTTCGCACCACTCCATCACCAGTTGGCACCACTCCGCAACCCGTTTGCACCAATCCGCAACTCGTTCGCACCACTCCATCACCAGTTGGCACCACTCCGCAACCCGTTTGCACCAATCCGCAACTCGTTCGCACCACTCCATCACCAGTTGGCACCACTCCGCAACCCGTTTGCACCAATCCGCAACTCGTTCGCACCACTCCATCACCAGTTGGCACCACTCCGCAACCCGTTTGCACCAATCCGCAACTCGTTCGCACCACTCCATCACCAGTTGGCACCACTCCGCAACCCGTTTGCACCAATCCGCAACTCGTTCGCACCACTCCATCACCAGTTGGCACCACTCCGCAACCCGTTTGCACCAATCCGCAACTCGTTCGCACCACTCCATCACCAGTTGGCACCACTCCGCAACCCGTTTGCACCAATCCGCAACTCGTTCGCACCACTCCATCACCAGTTGGCACCACTCCGCAACCCGTTTGCACCAATCCGCAACTCGTTCGCACCACTCCATCACCAGTTGGCACCACTCCGCAACCCGTTTGCACCACTTCACAACCAGTTCGCACCACTCTGCAACCAGTTCAAACCACTCCACAAGCAGGTCACACCACTCCGCAACCAGTTTGCACCGCTCCGCAACCTGTTCGCACCACTTCACAACCAGTTCGCACCACTCCGCAACCAGTTCGCACCACTCCTCAACCAGTTCGCACCTCTCCGCAACCAGTTCGCACCAATCAGCAACCAGTTTTCACAACTCCTCAACCAGTTCTCACCACTCCGCAACCCGTTCGCACCACTCCACACCCAGTTCGCACAACTCCTTCACCAGTTCGCACCACTTCGCAACCAGTTCGCACCACTCTGCAACCAGTTTGCACCACTCCACAACCAGTTTGCACCAATCCACAACCGGTTCGCACCACTCCGCAACAAGTTTGCATCACTCCACAACCAGTTTGTACCACTCCGCAACCAGTTCGCACCACTCCGCAACCAGTTCGCACCGCTCCGCAACGAGTTTGCACCACTCTGCAACCAGTTCGCACAAATCCGCAACCAGTTCGCACCACTCCGCAACCAGTTCCCATAACTCAGCAACCAGTTCGCACCACTGCGCAACCATTTCACACCAGTCCGGAACCAGTTCCCACCACCCCGCAACCGGTTCGCATCACTCTGCAGCCAGTTTGCACCACTCCACAACCCGTTCACACCACTCCGCAAACAATCTGCACCACTCTGCAACCAGTTTGCACCACTCCGCAACCAGTTTACAGCACTCCGCAACCAGTGCGCACCACACCGCAACCAGTTCGCACCAATCCGAACCAGTTCGCACCACTCCGTAACCAGTTTGCACCAGTCCGCAACACGTTCGCATCACTCCGCATCCAGTTCACACCACTCCGCAACCAGTTCGCACCACTCCGAAGCCAGTTCGCACCACTTCGTAACTAGTTCACACCACTATGCAACCAGTTTGCACCACTCCGCAACCCGTTCGCACAACTCTGCAGCCAGTTCGCACCACTCCGCAACCAGTTCACACCACCCCGCAACCGGTTCGCACCACTCCGCAACCAGCATGACTCCTCAACCACTTTGCACCACTTCGCAACCAGTTTGCACCACTCTGCAACCAGTTCGCACCAATCCGCAACCAGTTCGCAACACTCCGCAATAAGTTTGCACAACTCTGAAACCAGGTCCCACCACTCTGCAACCAGTTTGCACCACCCCGCAACCAGTTTGCACCACTCCACAACCAGTGCGCACCAGGCCGCAACCATTTTGCACCACTCTGCAACCAGTTCGCACCACTCTGCAACCAGTTCGCACCACTCCGCAACCAGTGCGCACCAGGCCGCAACCATTTTGCACCACTCTGCAACCAGTTCGCACCACTCTGCAACCAGTTCGCACCACTCCGCAACCAGTTTGCACCAGTCCGCAACCACTTTGCACCACTCCGCAACCAATTCGCACCACTCCGCAGCCAGTTCGCACCACTCCGCAACCAGTTCGCACCACTCAGCAATCAGTTCACACCACTCTGCAACCAGTTTATACCACTCCGCAACCCGTTCACACCACTCCGCAACCAGTTCGCACCACTCTGCAACCAGTTCGCACAATTCCGCGACCAGTTCACACCGCTCCACAACTAGTTCGCACCACTCCGGAACCAGTTTGCAGCACTCCAAAACCAGTTTCCACCACTCCGCAGCCAGTTTGCACCACTCCGCAACCAGTTCGCACCTATCCGTAACCAGTTCGCCCAACTCCGCAACCAGTTCGCACCACTGAGCAACCAGCTTGCATCACTCCGCAACCAGTTCGCACCACTCCTCAACCAGTTCGCACCACTCTGCACCCATTTCACACCACTGTGCTACCGGTTCGCACCACTCTGCGACCGATTTTCACCACTCCGCAACCAGTTTGCACCACTCGCAACCAGTTCGCACCATTCCGCAGCCAGTTCACACCACTCCGCAACCAGTTCGCACTCCTCTGCAACCAGTTCGCACCACTCCGCAACCAGTTCGCACCACTCCGCAAAACAGTTCGCACCACTCGGCAACCAGTTCGCACCACTCCGCAAATAGTTCGCACCACTCCGCAACCAGTTCCCACCACTTCGTAACCAGTTCGCACCACATCGCAACCAGCTCGCACCACTCCGCAACCAATTCGCACCAGACCACAACCAGTTTGTACCACTCCGCAACCAGTTCACACCACTCCGAAACCAGTGTACACCACTCCGCAACCGGTTCGCATCACTCTGCAACCATTTCACACCACTTCGCAACGAGTTCGCACCACTCTGCAAACAATTTGCAGCACTCCGCAACCAGTTCGCACCACTCCGCAACCAGTTCGCAGCACTCCGCAACCAGTTCGCACCACTCCGCAACCAGTTCGCACCACTCTGCAACCAGTTCGCACCACTCCGCAACCAGCTTGCACCACTCCGCAACCAGTACACACCACTCCTCAACCAGTTTGCACCACTCTGCACACGGTTCACACCACTGCGCTACCAGTTCGCACCACTCTGCGACCGATTTCCACCCCTCCGCAACCAGTTCGCACCACTCGCAACCAGTTCGCACCATTCCGCAGCCAGTTCGCACCACTCCGCAACCAGTTCGCACCAGTCCGCAACCATTTCACACCATTCCGCAACCAGTTCGCACCACTCTGCAACCATTTTGCACCACTCCCCAACTAGTTCGCACCACTCCGCAACCAGCTCGCACCACTCCGCAACCAGTTCGCACCACTTCGCAACCAGTTCGCACCACTCCGCAACCAGCTTGCACCACTCCGCAACCAGTACACACCACTCCTCAACCAGTTTGCACCACTCTGCACACGGTTCACACCACTGCGCTACCAGTTCGCACCACTCTGCGACCGATTTCCACCCCTCCGCAACCAGTTCGCACCACTCGCAACCAGTTCGCACCATTCCGCAGCCAGTTCGCACCACTCCGCAACCAGTTCGCACCAGTCCGCAACCATTTCACACCATTCCGCAACCAGTTCGCACCACTCTGCAACCATTTTGCACCACTCCCCAACTAGTTCGCACCACTCCGCAACCAGCTCGCACCACTCCGCAACCAGTTCGCACCACTTCGCAACCAGTTCGCACCACTCCGCAACCAGCTTGCACCACTCCGCAACCAGTACACACCACTCCTCAACCAGTTTGCACCACTCTGCACACGGTTCACACCACTGCGCTACCAGTTCGCACCACTCTGCGACCGATTTCCACCCCTCCGCAACCAGTTCGCACCACTCGCAACCAGTTCGCACCATTCCGCAGCCAGTTCGCACCACTCCGCAACCAGTTCGCACCAGTCCGCAACCATTTCACACCATTCCGCAACCAGTTCGCACCACTCTGCAACCATTTTGCACCACTCCCCAACTAGTTCGCACCACTCCGCAACCAGCTCGCACCACTCCGCAACCAGTTCGCACTACTCCGCAACCAGTTCGCCCCAGTCGGCAAACAGTTCGCAACACTCCGCAACCAGGTCGCAGCACTCCGCAACCAGTTTGCACTACTCCGCAACCAGTTTGCACCACTCCACAACCATTTTGCACCACTCCGCAACCAGGTCGCACCACTTTGCAACCAGTTCGCACCACTCGGCAACCAGTTCGCACAACTCCGCAACCAATTTGCACCACTCCGCAACCAGTTCGCACCACTCCTCAACCAGTTCGCACCACACCGCAACTAGTTGGCACCGCTCCGCAACTAGCTTGCACCACTCTGCAACCAGTTCGCACCACTCCGCAACTAGTTTGCACAACTCCGCAACCAGTTCGCAACACTTCGCAACCAGTTCGCACCACTTCGCAGCCAGTTCACACAACTCCGCAACCTGTTCGCACCACTCCGCAACTAGTTCACACCACTCCGCAACCAGTTCGCACCACTCCGCAGCCAGTTCGCACCACTCCGCGACCAGTTCGCACCAATCCGCAACTAGTTCCCACCACTCCGCAAACAGTTTGCACCACTCCAAAACCAGGTCGCACCACCCCGCAACAAGTTCGCACCACTCCGCAACCATTTCACACCACTTTGCAACCGGTTTGCATCACTCTGCAACCGGTTCGCACCACTCCGCAACCAGTTCGCACCACTCCGCAACCAGTTCGCACCACTCCGCAACCAGTTCGCACCACTCGGCAACCAGTTCGCACCACTCTGCAACCAGTTCCCACCACTCTGCAACTAGTTCGCACCACTCCGCAAGCAGTTTGCACCACTCCGCAACCAGGTCGCACCACCCCGCAACCAGTTCGGAGCACTCGGAAACTAGTTCGCACCACTCCACAAGCAGTTTGCACCACTCCGCAACCAGTTTGCTCCATTCCGCAACCAGTTCGCACCACTAAGCAACCAGTTTGCACCACTATGCAAGCAGTTCGCACCACTCTGCAACCAGTTCACAGCACTCCGCAACCAGTTTGCACCACTCCGCAACCAGTTCGCACCACTCCTCAACCAGTTCGCTCCATTCCGCAACCAGTTGGCACCACTCCGCAACCAGCTCGCACCACTCTGTAATCAGTTTGCACCAGTCCGCAAACAGTTCGCAACACTCCGCAACCAGGTCACACCACTCTGCAACCAGTTTGCACAACTCCGCAACCAGTGCGCACCACTCCACAATGTATTCGCACCAGTCCGCAACCAATTCGCACCACTGTGCAACCAGTTCGCACCACTCTGCAACCAGTTCCCACCACTCTGCAACTAGTTCGCACCACTCCGCAACCAGTTCGCACCACTCCGCAACCAGTTGCACCACTCCGCAACCAGTCTGCACCACTCCGCAACCAGTTCGCACCACTCTGCAACCAGTTCGCACAACTCCGCAACACGTTTGCACCACACCGCAAACAGTTCGCACCATCCCGCGACCAGTTCGCACCACTCCGCAGCCAGTTCCCACCACTCGTCAACCAGTTGGCACCATTCCGCACCCAGTTCGCACCGTTCCGGAACCAGGTTGCCTCACTCCGCAACCAGTTTGCACTACTCCGCAACCAGTTCGCACCACTCCACAACCAGTTCGCACCACTCCGCAACCAGCTCGCACCACTCCGCAACCAGTTCCCACCACTCCACAACCAGTTCGCACGACTCCGCAACCAGCTCGCACCACTCTGCAACCAGTTCACCAGTGTTGACCTTGGTACCACGCTACCACGAACATCGATGCTACCTCGACACATCAATGTAGCCATAAACTGCCACCTCGATGTGACCAACCCGGGGGGGGGGGGCATTTTCACAGTCCAACACATGAGAAATGTGGGAAATCTCAGGAGGATCAATTACTATGTCACTCTCAAAACACAATGTAGACCTCAAATTTTGCCCTTTTTCATGACATGTCTTTTGTAGCACTTAGTCGCATTACACTTAGGCAAATTTGCATACATTGTGCATAGTGCTGCAGTGTTCACATGCACTTGCACACTTGTTATTTCTCACACAATGCACCATGAATCATTCCACAAGCAATGGCTCATTGAAAGTGAACACATGTCATGGCTGGAAAGAGAATGGTGGTCTTTTATTGTAATGAAAGAAAGGAGTACAATGGAGAAGGCCTAGCAAGCAATGCTAGGCTACAGCCCTATGTCTACTTCTTTGACCGCTGGACACGCTTTGAGGCCTTTGCTGCTGTTGTTGTGCCCCCTGCACCTGAACCACGCTTGCTAGGACGGTTTCCACTAGCAAGAGCTGCACCCCCTGCATTGTCAACAGTTGATGCAGGGGTGGTGGTCACAGCTACAGCGGCTCCGCCTGCTGCAGTAGATTCTCCCCCTGCAGTAGATTCTCCCTCTGCGGCAGCAGTGGCTGAACCAGCACCCTCTTCCTCCTCCTCCTCCTCTACATCCTCCTCCACTCCTGTGCCACCCTGTCCACCAGCTAGAGCTTGCACTTTCTCCTGTTCACGGACGCGGACTGTGCGTGCATGAGGCAGGCCTGGTAGCTCACTCATGGTCCTAACACTTGCCAGCACTTCCACCACATCATCGTCCTCCCCACCTACAACCAACTGCTCCTCCTCATCCTCCCCCTCCTCATCGTCACTCTCTCTATCACTCTCGGGTTCACTCAGGAGCTCGGCCTCTTCATCCACGATCTCCCCGTCGTCCTCGCTGTCCTCCCCCTCAGCCTGGGACTCTGTTGCTGTTGCTGCAATGTCTGCTGCCGCCCTCCCTCCTGTGCGCCCGTACTGCTTCCGAAGGCGCACATTGCAGCGCACGAGGAGCTCCAACGTGCTCATGTTGAGGCGGTTTCTCCTGGCTGTGTGTATGAGCTCATGCGTTGAAAATACACGCTCACATTCAGAAGATGAGCATGGTTGAGAGAGGACTTTGAGAGCAAGGTCTCTGAGCATAGGCAGGTAGCTCATGTGGTTGACGTGCCACTCCACAGCCGTCATCGTCCTGCACTTCACTTTGGCCACAACAGCACAAGCTTTAGCATTCTTGCGGGGAGTGATGAGTGGGTTAGCCTCGAGCATGACCTGTCCCCTCTGGAAAGCTCCAATCTGCTGCATGATGTCATCATACTTCTCCTCTGGCACTAAAGCATCAACCACGGAATCCCATGCCTGCATGGTGGTTGAGCATGTTGACAAGTCATTGCCAAAATGCTCGGGGTGCAGGCGCCTTGCTGCGGCATAGAGAGGGCAAGCCATGTCCTTGGTCCACCTGTGCTCCAGCCGTCCCAGTGCAAAGTTGACCTGCGCCTGTGCCACCTTCCGAGCCTTCTTGCCTTTCCTCACATTGAGTGCCCTGATCTCCTCGGTGCAGTCCAACAGTCCCTCATAAATCTCCCCAGCCCCACCTCCTGGTCTGTCCGCAACCCTCAGCACCCGTACCAGTGGCTCAAGCAAGTCTCGCATCTGCCGTACCTGTACCCAAAAGACTTTTCTCCTCACAATGCGCCTCACCTCTCTCTTCCTAGACCTGAAGTTGGCATCCCTCTTGGAGCCAATCTGCTTCCAGATTTCACTGTTCACCAATGTCTCCAGGTCTGTCCTCACCTCCAACAGCCGTTCCACCATGGACGAGACTGACGCAAACCTCGTGTCACACCGGTTCACCAGCACTTTACCACCTGTCCGCTCTTTCAGCCACGTGCGGGGCATTGCATTGTTGCACCAAAAGGAGATGATTTTCTCACACCTGCCAATCAAGCTTGCCCCCCACGCACTCTTCCCAATGTCTTTCATCACAAGATCAACATTGTGGGCACAGCAACCCTGGAAGAAGAGCTTTGGATACTTGACATAAAGATCCTGGAAAGCACGCTTGTTCACAGACGTGTTGTCACAAATGACAGACACAACAACATCCTCACCCACAGCCTCAATGGCAGCCTCTATCATTCAGGCTGTGTGGTCTGCATCTCTGGTGAGTCCAGAGGCATCTCGGGAGAAAATGTGGACTAATCCCATGGCATTGACTACCATGGCATTATAGATTGGCCTGACCTGTCGGTCAGACCACTCATCCACTGCAAGACTCGTGCCATAGATGCTCCATCCCTGTTTCAATGGGACATCTAGCGCTTCAAGCTCCCTATCAAGCCTCGGGAGCAGCTCCTTCACCACAGTTGTCCTACTTGGAAGCCGGAAACTGGAAGTGGTTTTCTTGCCGTTCTTGATCACTTCAAGCAAGACAGGCTCCCGACAGAAAGAAATGGGAGAAGCACGAATAGCCATGAGCTTAACAACAGAGAGCTGGCACCTGTCATTGTCAGCCTTGGCCGTGTGCTCAGACATGGTGGACTGCCTGAAAGATGCTGCCTTTGCGACATCAAAAAGAAGGACCTCACCCTCAAGACGGGTACTGCCGGGCGTGCGGTTCTGTGCACTTCCCTTGTCCCTCCCTGCCCGCCCACCACCCTCCTCATCCTCACTGTCAGTCTCAATGTGCATGCCTCCAAGAGCAGCCTGCTGGTCCCTCTCACGCTGCTCCCAAAGCTTCACCAACTGCACAGCTTTGTCCTTGGTCTCCCACTCCTCACCCTCACCCTTGTATAGTTTCACACTGTAAGGCTGCCATCCCGGAGGAGGAGGAGGGTGACGTTCAAGCCCAAGAACGTCCCTGCACGTCGGTGGAGGGTGCGGGCATGTCTTGATGTTCTTGTTCTCCTCACCGAAATGGCCACGGATGCGATCGCACGTCCCGAAAACCTCCTTCGCACAGGCACCACACTTGAAGCCCGCTTTCTTGGCTGCCGTCGGCCACTTCTCAATGTGCTTTGACAGCTCCTTTGTCAAGTAGTCACCGGTCAGAGGGCGTTTTTTGGGCGGGTTCCACTTGGAAGCGTCAAATTGGGAGGATGCAGCCGGCGAGGACCGCACGGTTTCGGCGGTGGAGGCGGCTGCACTACACCCTGTAGCAGCTGTGGAAGCCATGGCGTCAGGCCTGCCAAACGCAAAGTGTTGGTGACGGACAGCGATGAGGGCTCTCAGTTGTGACTCGCAAGGTGCTGGTCACGCCGTGACTAGCACGGCGGTGACGCCGTGACGTAGTCACAGTGGTGAGTGATCATCCCAAACTAGCTTGGGTATGGTAAACCGGTACGTTAGAGGGGAACCGTGGAGGCCCTCTACAGTTCCCGGGGTGAGGGGAGGACCCCTCCCCCCCCCCTCATCACCTCACATGACAAGTCAACCCGGTAAGGTTTGACCTTCAAACCCACATTGTTGGATGTGTCGAACATGCAAGTTCATGCCCTCAGGCATGATGCGGCACGACTGGCTGTCATTAACCTAGCCTGTAATGGACAGCATGGACGATTGGCCTAGCAAAACGGCTGCATGTGACTGGTCATGAAAACATCATCCCATGTGGCATGAATCTAGGTAATAGATTCCTGGCAAGGTGATCATGTAGCCATGCCTCTTCACTGGTGACGTGGCGTCATAACATCATGAACAGAAAAAAATAGAAAAAAATCGGAAAACAAATGTCGGGTGTTGATACCGGCGGTTTTGAGCCGATCTGCCGTGTGGGTAATTCCCACTCTTCGGCCGGCCAGAATCCGCCTATGGACGACCCCAGGTGCCCCCACGCCTGCTACATTGCCTCGATGTAGCATCGATGTGAGTCGCGGTACCGAGGTCGCGGTAGGGGCCCTACAACGAACATCGGGAGCAACACTGCAGTTCGCACTACTCAGCAACCAGTTCGCACCACTCCGCAACCAGTTCGCACCACTCCGGAACCAGTTCGCACCACTCCGCAACCAGTTCACACCACTCCGCCACCAGTTCGCACCACTCCGCAACCAATTCGGACCACTCCACAACCAGTTCGCACCACTCCGCAACCAGCTCGCACCACTCCGCAACCAGTTTGCACCACTCAGCAAAACACTCCGCACCACTCCGCAACCAGTTCGCACCACTCCGCGGCCAGTTCGCACCAGTCCGCAACCAGTTCGGACCACTCCGCAACCCGTTCGCATCACTCCGCAACCAGATCGCTCCACTCCGCAGCCAGTTCGCACCACTTCGCAACTAGTTCGCACCACTCCGCAATCAGTTCGCACTACTCCGCACCCAGTTCGCACCACTCCGTAGCCAGTTCGCACCACTCCGCGGCCAGTTCGCACCAGTCCGCAACCAGTTCGGACCACTCCGCAACCCGTTCGCATCACTCCGCAACCAGATCGCTCCACTCCGCAGCCAGTTCGCACCACTTCGCAACTAGTTCGCACCACTCCGCAATCAGTTCGCACTACTCCGCACCCAGTTCGCACCACTCCGTAGCCAGTTCGCACCACTCCGCGGCCAGTTCGCACCAGTCCGCAACCAGTTCGGACCACTCCGCAACCCGTTCGCATCACTCCGCAACCAGATCGCTCCACTCCGCAGCCAGTTCGCACCACTTCGCAACTAGTTCGCACCACTCCGCAATCAGTTCGCACTACTCCGCACCCAGTTCGCACCACTCCGTAGCCAGTTCGCACCACTCCGCGGCCAGTTCGCACCAGTCCGCAACCAGTTCGGACCACTCCGCAACCCGTTCGCATCACTCCGCAACCAGATCGCTCCACTCCGCAGCCAGTTCGCACCACTTCGCAACTAGTTCGCACCACTCCGCAATCAGTTCGCACTACTCCGCACCCAGTTCGCACCACTCCGTAGCCAGTTCGCACCACTCCGCGGCCAGTTCGCACCAGTCCGCAACCAGTTCGGACCACTCCGCAACCCGTTCGCATCACTCCGCAACCAGATCGCTCCACTCCGCAGCCAGTTCGCACCACTTCGCAACTAGTTCGCACCACTCCGCAATCAGTTCGCACTACTCCGCACCCAGTTCGCACCACTCCGTAGCCAGTTCGCACCACTCCGCGGCCAGTTCGCACCAGTCCGCAACCAGTTCGGACCACTCCGCAACCCGTTCGCATCACTCCGCAACCAGATCGCTCCACTCCGCAGCCAGTTCGCACCACTTCGCAACTAGTTCGCACCACTCCGCAATCAGTTCGCACTACTCCGCACCCAGTTCGCACCACTCCGTAGCCAGTTCGCACCACTCCGCGGCCAGTTCGCACCAGTCCGCAACCAGTTCGGACCACTCCGCAACCCGTTCGCATCACTCCGCAACCAGATCGCTCCACTCCGCAGCCAGTTCGCACCACTTCGCAACTAGTTCGCACCACTCCGCAATCAGTTCGCACTACTCCGCACCCAGTTCGCACCACTCCGTAGCCAGTTCGCACCACTCCGCGGCCAGTTCGCACCAGTCCGCAACCAGTTCGGACCACTCCGCAACCCGTTCGCATCACTCCGCAACCAGATCGCTCCACTCCGCAGCCAGTTCGCACCACTTCGCAACTAGTTCGCACCACTCCGCAATCAGTTCGCACTACTCCGCACCCAGTTCGCACCACTCCGTAGCCAGTTCGCACCACTCCGCGGCCAGTTCGCACCAGTCCGCAACCAGTTCGGACCACTCCGCAACCCGTTCGCATCACTCCGCAACCAGATCGCTCCACTCCGCAGCCAGTTCGCACCACTTCGCAACTAGTTCGCACCACTCCGCAATCAGTTCGCACTACTCCGCACCCAGTTCGCACCACTCCGTAGCCAGTTCGCACCACTCCGCGGCCAGTTCGCACCAGTCCGCAACCAGTTCGGACCACTCCGCAACCCGTTCGCATCACTCCGCAACCAGATCGCTCCACTCCGCAGCCAGTTCGCACCACTTCGCAACTAGTTCGCACCACTCCGCAATCAGTTCGCACTACTCCGCACCCAGTTCGCACCACTCCGTAGCCAGTTCGCACCACTCCGCGGCCAGTTCGCACCAGTCCGCAACCAGTTCGGACCACTCCGCAACCCGTTCGCATCACTCCGCAACCAGATCGCTCCACTCCGCAGCCAGTTCGCACCACTTCGCAACTAGTTCGCACCACTCCGCAATCAGTTCGCACTACTCCGCACCCAGTTCGCACCACTCCGTAGCCAGTTCGCACCACTCCGCGGCCAGTTCGCACCAGTCCGCAACCAGTTCGGACCACTCCGCAACCCGTTCGCATCACTCCGCAACCAGATCGCTCCACTCCGCAGCCAGTTCGCACCACTTCGCAACTAGTTCGCACCACTCCGCAATCAGTTCGCACTACTCCGCACCCAGTTCGCACCACTCCGTAGCCAGTTCGCACCACTCCGCGGCCAGTTCGCACCAGTCCGCAACCAGTTCGGACCACTCCGCAACCCGTTCGCATCACTCCGCAACCAGATCGCTCCACTCCGCAGCCAGTTCGCACCACTTCGCAACTAGTTCGCACCACTCCGCAATCAGTTCGCACTACTCCGCACCCAGTTCGCACCACTCCGTAGCCAGTTCGCACCACTCCGCGGCCAGTTCGCACCAGTCCGCAACCAGTTCGGACCACTCCGCAACCCGTTCGCATCACTCCGCAACCAGATCGCTCCACTCCGCAGCCAGTTCGCACCACTTCGCAACTAGTTCGCACCACTCCGCAATCAGTTCGCACTACTCCGCACCCAGTTCGCACCACTCCGTAGCCAGTTCGCACCACTCCGCGGCCAGTTCGCACCAGTCCGCAACCAGTTCGGACCACTCCGCAACCCGTTCGCATCACTCCGCAACCAGATCGCTCCACTCCGCAGCCAGTTCGCACCACTTCGCAACTAGTTCGCACCACTCCGCAAGCAGTTCGCACCACTCCGCATCCAGTTCACACCACTCCGCCACCGGTTCGCACCACTCCGCAACCTGTTCGCATCACTCTGCAACCAGTTCGCACCGGTCCGCAACCAATTCAAACCACTCCGCAACCAGTTCGCACCACTCCGCAACCACTTCGCACCACTCCGCAACCAGTTCGCAACACTCCGCAGCCAGTTCGCACCACACCGCAACCAGTTCGCACCAATCTGCAACCGGTTCGCACCACTCTGCAATCCGTTCGCACCACTCAACAACCCGTTTGCACCACTGTGCAACTAGTTTGCACCACTCCGCAACTAGTTCGCACAACTCCGCAACAAGTTTGCACCACTCCGCAACCAGTTCGCACCACTCCGCAACCAGTTCGCACCACTCCACAACCAGTTTGCACCACTCCTCAACCAGTTTGCACCACTCCGCAACCAGTTGGCACCACTCCGCAACCAGTTCGCACCACTCCGCAGCCAGTTCGCACCACTCCGCAACCAGTCCACACCACTTCGCAGCCAGTTCGCACCACTCCGCAACCAGTCCACACCACTTCGCAGCCAGTTCGCACCACTCCGCAACCAGTCCACACCACTTCGCAGCCAGTTCGCACCACTCCGCAACCAGTCCACACCACTTCGCAGCCAGTTCGCACCACTCCGCAACCAGTCCACACCACTTCGCAGCCAGTTCGCACCACTCCGCAACCAGTCCACACCACTTCGCAGCCAGTTCGCACCACTCCGCAACCAGTCCACACCACTTCGCAGCCAGTTCGCACCACTCCGCAACCAGTCCACACCACTTCGCAGCCAGTTCGCACCACTCCGCAACCAGTCCACACCACTTCGCAGCCAGTTCGCACCACTCCGCAACCAGTCCACACCACTTCGCAGCCAGTTCGCACCACTCCGCAACCAGTCCACACCACTTCGCAGCCAGTTCGCACCACTCCGCAACCAGTCCACACCACTTCGCAGCCAGTTCGCACCACTCCGCAACCAGTCCACACCACTTCGCAGCCAGTTCGCACCACTCCGCAACCAGTCCACACCACTTCGCAGCCAGTTCGCACCACTCCGCAACCAGTCCACACCACTTCGCAGCCAGTTCGCACCACTCCGCAACCAGTCCACACCACTTCGCAGCCAGTTCGCACCACTCCGCAACCAGTCCACACCACTTCGCAGCCAGTTCGCACCACTCCGCAACCAGTCCACACCACTTCGCAGCCAGTTCGCACCACTCCGCAACCAGTCCACACCACTTCGCAGCCAGTTCGCACCACTCCGCAACCAGTCCACACCACTTCGCAGCCAGTTCGCACCACTCCGCAACCAGTCCACACCACTTCGCAGCCAGTTCGCACCACTCCGCAACCAGTCCACACCACTTCGCAGCCAGTTCGCACCACTCCGCAACCAGTCCACACCACTTCGCAGCCAGTTCGCACCACTCCGCAACCAGTCCACACCACTTCGCAGCCAGTTCGCACCACTCCGCAACCAGTCCACACCACTTCGCAGCCAGTTCGCACCACTCCGCAACCAGTCCACACCACTTCGCAGCCAGTTCGCACCACTCCGCAACCAGTCCACACCACTTCGCAGCCAGTTCGCACCACTCCGCAACCAGTCCACACCACTTCGCAGCCAGTTCGCACCACTCCGCAACCAGTCCACACCACTTCGCAGCCAGTTCGCACCACTCCGCAACCAGTCCACACCACTTCGCAGCCAGTTCGCACCACTCCGCAACCAGTCCACACCACTTCGCAGCCAGTTCGCACCACTCCGCAACCAGTCCACACCACTTCGCAGCCAGTTCGCACCACTCCGCAACCAGTCCACACCACTTCGCAGCCAGTTCGCACCACTCCGCAACCAGTCCACACCACTTCGCAGCCAGTTCGCACCACTCCGCAACCAGTCCACACCACTTCGCAGCCAGTTCGCACCACTCCGCAACCAGTCCACACCACTTCGCAGCCAGTTCGCACCACTCCGCAACCAGTCCACACCACTTCGCAGCCAGTTCGCACCACTCCGCAACCAGTCCACACCACTTCGCAGCCAGTTCGCACCACTCCGCAACCAGTCCACACCACTTCGCAGCCAGTTCGCACCACTCCGCAACCAGTCCACACCACTTCGCAGCCAGTTCGCACCACTCCGCAACCAGTCCACACCACTTCGCAGCCAGTTCGCACCACTCCGCAACCAGTCCACACCACTTCGCAGCCAGTTCGCACCACTCCGCAACCAGTCCACACCACTTCGCAGCCAGTTCGCACCACTCCGCAACCAGTCCACACCACTTCGCAGCCAGTTCGCACCACTCCGCAACCAGTCCACACCACTTCGCAGCCAGTTCGCACCACTCCGCAACCAGGTCGCAACACTCCGCAGCCAGTTCGCACCACACCGCAACCAGGTCGCACCTCTCCGCAACCAGTTCGTACCATTCCGCAACCAGTTCACACAACTCGGCAACAAGTTCGCACCACTCCGCAACCAGTCCACACCACTTCGCAGCCAGTTCGCACCACTCCGCAACCAGTTTGCACCACTCCTCAACGAGTGCGCTCCACTCTGCAACCAGTTCGCACTACTCCGCAACCAGGTCGCACCACTCCGCAACCAGTTCGCACCACTCCGCAACCAGCTCACACCACTCCACAACCAGTTCGCACCATTGCGCAACCAGTTGGCACCACTCAGCAACCAGTTTGCACCACTCCGCAACCAGTTCGCACCACTTTGCAGCCAATTCGCACCACTCTGCGACCAGTTTGCACCACTCCGCAAGTAGTTCGCACCACTCCGCAGCCAGTTTGCACCAGTCCGCAGCCAGTTTGCACCACTCTCTAACCAGTTCGAACCACCCCGCAACCAGTTCGCACCACTCCACAACCAGTTTGCACAACTCCTGACCAGTTCGCACCACTCCGCAATCAGTTCGCACCACTCCGCGACCAGTGCACACAACTCCGCAACAAGTTCGCACCACTCCGCAACCAGTTCGCACCACTCGGCAACCAGTTCGCATCACTCCACAACCAGTTCACACCACTGTGCAACCAGCTCGCACCACTCCACAACCAGTGCGCACCACTCCTCAACCAGTTCGCTCCACTCTGCAACCAGTTCGCACCACTCCGCAACCAGGTCGCACCACTCCGCAACCAGTTCGCACCACTCCGCAACCAGCTCGCACCACTCCAAAACCAGTTTGCACCAATGCGCAACCAGTTGGCACCACTCTGCAACCAGTTCGCACCACTACGCAACCAGTTTGCAACACTCAGCAACCAGTTTACACCACTCCGCAACCAGTTCGCACCACTTTGCAGCCAATTCGCACCACTCTGCGACCGGTTTGCACCACTCGGCAAGTAGTTCGCACCACTCTGCAGCCAGTTTGCACCAGTCCGTAGCCAGTTTGCTCCACTCTGTAACCAGTTCGAACCACTCCGCAACCAGTTCGCACCACTCCACAACCAGTTTGCACATCTCCCGACCAGTTCGCACCACTCCGCAATCAGTTCGCACCACTCCATGACCAGTTCACACAACTCTGCAACACGTTCGCACCACTCTGCAACCAGTTCGCACAATTCTGCAACAAGTTTGCACCACTTCGCAACCAGTTCGCACCACTCCTCAACCAGTTCGCACCACTCCGCAACCAGTTCGCACCACTCCACAACCAGGTCGCACCAGTCCGCAACCAGTCCGCAGCACTCCGCAACCAGTTCGCACCACTCCACAACCAGTTCACACCATTGCGCAACCAGTTCGCACCACTCCGCAACCAGTTTGCACCACTCCGCAACCAGATCACACCACTCAGCAACCAGTTCGCACCCCTCCGCAACCAGTTCGCACCACTCCGCAACCAGTTCGCACCACTCCTCAACCAGTGCGCACCACTCCGCAACCAGTTCGCACCACTTCGCAACCAGTTCGCACCACTCCTCAACCAGTGCGCACCACTCCGCAACCAGTTCGCACCACTTCGCAACCAGTTCGCACCACTCCTCAACCAGTGCGCACCACTCCGCAACCAGTTCGCACCACTTCGCAACCAGTTCGCACCACTCCTCAACCAGTGCGCACCACTCCGCAACCAGTTCGCACCACTTCGCAACCAGTTCGCACCACTCCTCAACCAGTGCGCACCACTCCGCAACCAGTTCGCACCACTTCGCAACCAGTTCGCACCACTCCTCAACCAGTGCGCACCACTCCGCAACCAGTTCGCACCACTTCGCAACCAGTTCGCACCACTCCTCAACCAGTGCGCACCACTCCGCAACCAGTTCGCACCACTTCGCAACCAGTTCGCACCACTCCTCAACCAGTGCGCACCACTCCGCAACCAGTTCGCACCACTTCGCAACCAGTTCGCACCACTCCTCAACCAGTGCGCACCACTCCGCAACCAGTTCGCACCACTTCGCAACCAGTTCGCACCACTCCTCAACCAGTGCGCACCACTCCGCAACCAGTTCGCACCACTTCGCAACCAGTTCGCACCACTCCTCAACCAGTGCGCACCACTCCGCAACCAGTTCGCACCACTTCGCAACCAGTTCGCACCACTCCTCAACCAGTGCGCACCACTCCGCAACCAGTTCGCACCACTTCGCAACCAGTTCGCACCACTCCTCAACCAGTGCGCACCACTCCGCAACCAGTTCGCACCACTTCGCAACCAGTTCGCACCACTCCTCAACCAGTGCGCACCACTCCGCAACCAGTTCGCACCACTTCGCAACCAGTTCGCACCACTCCTCAACCAGTGCGCACCACTCCGCAACCAGTTCGCACCACTTCGCAACCAGTTCGCACCACTCCTCAACCAGTGCGCACCACTCCGCAACCAGTTCGCACCACTTCGCAACCAGTTCGCACCACTCCTCAACCAGTGCGCACCACTCCGCAACCAGTTCGCACCACTTCGCAACCAGTTCGCACCACTCCTCAACCAGTGCGCACCACTCCGCAACCAGTTCGCACCAATCCTTATTCAGTTCGCACCACTCCGCGACCAGTTCGCACCACTCCGCAACCAGGTCGCACCAGTCCGCAACCAGTTCGCAGCACTCCGCAACCAGTTCGCACCACTCCCCAACCAGTTTGCACCACTCCGCAACCAGTTCGCACCCATCTACAATCAGTTCGCACCACTCCACAACCAGTTCGCACCACTACGCAGCCAGTTGGTACCACTCTGCAACCAATTCGTGCCACTCCGCAACCAGTTCCACCACTTTGCAACCAAATCCCACCACTCCACAACCAGTTCACATCACTCCGCAACCAGTTTGCATCACTCTACAACCGGTATGCACTACTCCGCAATCCGTTCGCACCACTCAACAACCAGTTTGCACCACTCCGCAACTAGTTCGATCCACTCCGCAACCAGTTCGCACAACTCCGCAACAAGTTCACACCACCCCGCAACCAGTTCGCACCACTCCGCAACCAGTTTGCACCACTCCGCAGCCAGTTCCCACCACTTAGCAACCAGTTTGCACCACTCTGCAACCAGTTCGCACCACTCCGCAGCCAGTTCGCACCACTTCACGACCAGTTCGCACCACTCCGCAACTAGTTCGCACCACTCCGCAACCAGTTTGCACCAGTCCGCAGCCAGTTTGCATCACTCTTTAACCAGTTTGCACCACTCCGCAACCAGTTCGCACCTCTCCGCAACCAGTTTGCACAAATCCGCAACCAGTTCGCACCACTCCGCAACCATTTCGCAGCACTATGCAACGAGTTCGCACCACTCTGCAGCCGGTTCGCACCACTCCGCAACCAGTTCGCACCCATCCGCAATTAGTTCGCACCACTCCACAACCAGTTCGCACCACTCCGCAGCCAGTTCGCACCACTCCACAACCAGTTCGAACCATTGCGCAACCAGTTCGCACCACTCCGCAACCATTTCGCAGCACTATGCAACGAGTTCGCACCACTCTGCAGCCGGTTCGCACCACTCCGCAACCAGTTCGCACCCATCCGCAATTAGTTCGCACCACTCCACAACCAGTTCGCACCACTCCGCAGCCAGTTCGCACCACTCCACAACCAGTTCGAACCATTGCGCAACCAGTTCGCACCACTCCGCAACCATTTCGCAGCACTATGCAACGAGTTCGCACCACTCTGCAGCCGGTTCGCACCACTCCGCAACCAGTTCGCACCCATCCGCAATTAGTTCGCACCACTCCACAACCAGTTCGCACCACTCCGCAGCCAGTTCGCACCACTCCACAACCAGTTCGAACCATTGCGCAACCAGTTCGCACCACTCCGCAACCATTTCGCAGCACTATGCAACGAGTTCGCACCACTCTGCAGCCGGTTCGCACCACTCCGCAACCAGTTCGCACCCATCCGCAATTAGTTCGCACCACTCCACAACCAGTTCGCACCACTCCGCAGCCAGTTCGCACCACTCCACAACCAGTTCGAACCATTGCGCAACCAGTTCGCACCACTCCGCAACCATTTCGCAGCACTATGCAACGAGTTCGCACCACTCTGCAGCCGGTTCGCACCACTCCGCAACCAGTTCGCACCCATCCGCAATTAGTTCGCACCACTCCACAACCAGTTCGCACCACTCCGCAGCCAGTTCGCACCACTCCACAACCAGTTCGAACCATTGCGCAACCAGTTCGCACCACTCCGCAACCATTTCGCAGCACTATGCAACGAGTTCGCACCACTCTGCAGCCGGTTCGCACCACTCCGCAACCAGTTCGCACCCATCCGCAATTAGTTCGCACCACTCCACAACCAGTTCGCACCACTCCGCAGCCAGTTCGCACCACTCCACAACCAGTTCGAACCATTGCGCAACCAGTTCGCACCACTCCGCAACCATTTCGCAGCACTATGCAACGAGTTCGCACCACTCTGCAGCCGGTTCGCACCACTCCGCAACCAGTTCGCACCCATCCGCAATTAGTTCGCACCACTCCACAACCAGTTCGCACCACTCCGCAGCCAGTTCGCACCACTCCACAACCAGTTCGAACCATTGCGCAACCAGTTCGCACCACTCCGCAACCATTTCGCAGCACTATGCAACGAGTTCGCACCACTCTGCAGCCGGTTCGCACCACTCCGCAACCAGTTCGCACCCATCCGCAATTAGTTCGCACCACTCCACAACCAGTTCGCACCACTCCGCAGCCAGTTCGCACCACTCCACAACCAGTTCGAACCATTGCGCAACCAGTTCGCACCACTCCGCAACCATTTCGCAGCACTATGCAACGAGTTCGCACCACTCTGCAGCCGGTTCGCACCACTCCGCAACCAGTTCGCACCCATCCGCAATTAGTTCGCACCACTCCACAACCAGTTCGCACCACTCCGCAGCCAGTTCGCACCACTCCACAACCAGTTCGAACCATTGCGCAACCAGTTCGCACCACTCCGCAACCATTTCGCAGCACTATGCAACGAGTTCGCACCACTCTGCAGCCGGTTCGCACCACTCCGCAACCAGTTCGCACCCATCCGCAATTAGTTCGCACCACTCCACAACCAGTTCGCACCACTCCGCAGCCAGTTCGCACCACTCCACAACCAGTTCGAACCATTGCGCAACCAGTTCGCACCACTCCGCAACCATTTCGCAGCACTATGCAACGAGTTCGCACCACTCTGCAGCCGGTTCGCACCACTCCGCAACCAGTTCGCACCCATCCGCAATTAGTTCGCACCACTCCACAACCAGTTCGCACCACTCCGCAGCCAGTTCGCACCACTCCACAACCAGTTCGAACCATTGCGCAACCAGTTCGCACCACTCCGCAACCATTTCGCAGCACTATGCAACGAGTTCGCACCACTCTGCAGCCGGTTCGCACCACTCCGCAACCAGTTCGCACCCATCCGCAATTAGTTCGCACCACTCCACAACCAGTTCGCACCACTCCGCAGCCAGTTCGCACCACTCCACAACCAGTTCGAACCATTGCGCAACCAGTTCGCACCACTCCGCAACCATTTCGCAGCACTATGCAACGAGTTCGCACCACTCTGCAGCCGGTTCGCACCACTCCGCAACCAGTTCGCACCCATCCGCAATTAGTTCGCACCACTCCACAACCAGTTCGCACCACTCCGCAGCCAGTTCGCACCACTCCACAACCAGTTCGAACCATTGCGCAACCAGTTCGCACCACTCCGCAACCATTTCGCAGCACTATGCAACGAGTTCGCACCACTCTGCAGCCGGTTCGCACCACTCCGCAACCAGTTCGCACCCATCCGCAATTAGTTCGCACCACTCCACAACCAGTTCGCACCACTCCGCAGCCAGTTCGCACCACTCCACAACCAGTTCGAACCATTGCGCAACCAGTTCGCACCACTCCGCAACCATTTCGCAGCACTATGCAACGAGTTCGCACCACTCTGCAGCCGGTTCGCACCACTCCGCAACCAGTTCGCACCCATCCGCAATTAGTTCGCACCACTCCACAACCAGTTCGCACCACTCCGCAGCCAGTTCGCACCACTCCACAACCAGTTCGAACCATTGCGCAACCAGTTCGCACCACTCCGCAACCATTTCGCAGCACTATGCAACGAGTTCGCACCACTCTGCAGCCGGTTCGCACCACTCCGCAACCAGTTCGCACCCATCCGCAATTAGTTCGCACCACTCCACAACCAGTTCGCACCACTCCGCAGCCAGTTCGCACCACTCCACAACCAGTTCGAACCATTGCGCAACCAGTTCGCACCACTCCGCAACCATTTCGCAGCACTATGCAACGAGTTCGCACCACTCTGCAGCCGGTTCGCACCACTCCGCAACCAGTTCGCACCCATCCGCAATTAGTTCGCACCACTCCACAACCAGTTCGCACCACTCCGCAGCCAGTTCGCACCACTCCACAACCAGTTCGAACCATTGCGCAACCAGTTCGCACCACTCCGCAACCATTTCGCAGCACTATGCAACGAGTTCGCACCACTCTGCAGCCGGTTCGCACCACTCCGCAACCAGTTCGCACCCATCCGCAATTAGTTCGCACCACTCCACAACCAGTTCGCACCACTCCGCAGCCAGTTCGCACCACTCCACAACCAGTTCGAACCATTGCGCAACCAGTTCGCACCACTCCGCAACCATTTCGCAGCACTATGCAACGAGTTCGCACCACTCTGCAGCCGGTTCGCACCACTCCGCAACCAGTTCGCACCCATCCGCAATTAGTTCGCACCACTCCACAACCAGTTCGCACCACTCCGCAGCCAGTTCGCACCACTCCACAACCAGTTCGAACCATTGCGCAACCAGTTCGCACCACTCCGCAACCATTTCGCAGCACTATGCAACGAGTTCGCACCACTCTGCAGCCGGTTCGCACCACTCCGCAACCAGTTCGCACCCATCCGCAATTAGTTCGCACCACTCCACAACCAGTTCGCACCACTCCGCAGCCAGTTCGCACCACTCCACAACCAGTTCGAACCATTGCGCAACCAGTTCGCACCACTCCGCAACCATTTCGCAGCACTATGCAACGAGTTCGCACCACTCTGCAGCCGGTTCGCACCACTCCGCAACCAGTTCGCACCCATCCGCAATTAGTTCGCACCACTCCACAACCAGTTCGCACCACTCCGCAGCCAGTTCGCACCACTCCACAACCAGTTCGAACCATTGCGCAACCAGTTCGCACCACTCCGCAACCATTTCGCAGCACTATGCAACGAGTTCGCACCACTCTGCAGCCGGTTCGCACCACTCCGCAACCAGTTCGCACCCATCCGCAATTAGTTCGCACCACTCCACAACCAGTTCGCACCACTCCGCAGCCAGTTCGCACCACTCCACAACCAGTTCGAACCATTGCGCAACCAGTTCGCACCACTCCGCAACCATTTCGCAGCACTATGCAACGAGTTCGCACCACTCTGCAGCCGGTTCGCACCACTCCGCAACCAGTTCGCACCCATCCGCAATTAGTTCGCACCACTCCACAACCAGTTCGCACCACTCCGCAGCCAGTTCGCACCACTCCACAACCAGTTCGCTCCACTCCGCAACCAGTTCGCACCACTCCACGACCAGTTCACACCATTGCGCAGCCAGTTCGCACCACTCCGCAACCAGTTCGTACCACTCCGCAGCCAGTTTGTACCACTCCGCAACCAGTTCGCACCACTCCCCAACCAGTTCGCACCACTCCGCAACCAGTTTGCACCACTCCGCAACCATTTCGCACCACTCCGCAACCAGTTTGCACCACTCCGCAACCCATTTGCACCACTCCGCATCCAGTTCACACCACCATGCAACCAGTTCGCAACACTCCGAAACCAGTTCGCACCACTCCCCAACCAGTTCGCACCACTCCGCAACCAGTTCGCACCCATCCGCAATTAGTTCGCACCACTCCACAACCAGTTCGCACCACTACGCAGCCAGTTGGTACCACTCTTCAACCAATTTGTGCCACTCCGCAACCAGTTCCACCACTTTGCAACCAAATCCCACCACTCCACAACCAGTTCGCAAAACTCTGCAACCGGTTTGCATCACTCTACAACCAGTTTGCACTACCCCGCAATCCGTTCGCACCACTCAACAACCAGTTTGCACCACTCCGCAACTAGTTCGATCCACTCCGCAACCAGTTCGCACAACTCCGCAACAAGTTCACACCACTCCGCAACCAGTTCGCACCACTCCGCAACCGGTTTGCACCACTCTGCAGCCAGTTCCCACCACTCAGCAAACAGTTTGCACCACTCCACAACCAGTTCGCACCACTCCGCAGCCAGTTCGCACCACTCCACGACCAGTTCGCAGCACTCCGCAACTAGTTCGCACCACTCCGCAACCAGTTTGCACCAGTCTGCAGCCAGTTTGCATCACTCTTTAACCAGTTTGCACCACTCCGCAACCAGTTCGCACATCTCCGCAACCATTTTGCACAACTCCGCAACCAGTTCGCACCACTCCGCAGCTAGTTCGCACCTCTCCGCTACCAGTTCACACAACTCCTTAACAAGTGCGCACCACTCCACAACCAGTTCGCAAAACACTGCAACCAGTTTGCACCACTCGGCAACTAGTTCGCACCACTGCTCAACCAGTTCGCACCACTCCGCAACCAGTTCGCATCACTCCGCAACCAGTTCGCACCACTCCGCAACCAGGTCGCACCAGTCCGCAACCAGTTCGCACCACTCCGCAACCAGGTCGCACCAGTCCGCAACCAGTTCGCACCACTCCGCAACCAGGTCGCACCAGTCCGCAACCAGTTCGCACCACTCCGCAACCAGGTCGCACCAGTCCGCAACCAGTTCGCACCACTCCGCAACCAGGTCGCACCAGTCCGCAACCAGTTCGCACCACTCCGCAACCAGGTCGCACCAGTCCGCAACCAGTTCGCACCACTCCGCAACCAGGTCGCACCAGTCCGCAACCAGTTCGCACCACTCCGCAACCAGGTCGCACCAGTCCGCAACCAGTTCGCACCACTCCGCAACCAGGTCGCACCAGTCCGCAACCAGTTCGCACCACTCCGCAACCAGGTCGCACCAGTCCGCAACCAGTTCGCACCACTCCGCAACCAGGTCGCACCAGTCCGCAACCAGTTCGCACCACTCCGCAACCAGGTCGCACCAGTCCGCAACCAGTTCGCACCACTCCGCAACCAGGTCGCACCAGTCCGCAACCAGTTCGCACCACTCCGCAACCAGGTCGCACCAGTCCGCAACCAGTTCGCACCACTCCGCAACCAGGTCGCACCAGTCCGCAACCAGTTCGCACCACTCCGCAACCAGGTCGCACCAGTCCGCAACCAGTTCGCACCACTCCGCAACCAGGTCGCACCAGTCCGCAACCAGTTCGCACCACTCCGCAACCAGGTCGCACCAGTCCGCAACCAGTTCGCACCACTCCGCAACCAGGTCGCACCAGTCCGCAACCAGTTCGCACCACTCCGCAACCAGGTCGCACCAGTCCGCAACCAGTTCGCACCACTCCGCAACCAGGTCGCACCAGTCCGCAACCAGTTCGCACCACTCCGCAACCAGGTCGCACCAGTCCGCAACCAGTTCGCACCACTCCGCAACCAGGTCGCACCAGTCCGCAACCAGTTCGCACCACTCCGCAACCAGGTCGCACCAGTCCGCAACCAGTTCGCACCACTCCGCAACCAGGTCGCACCAGTCCGCAACCAGTTCGCACCACTCCGCAACCAGGTCGCACCAGTCCGCAACCAGTTCGCACCACTCCGCAACCAGGTCGCACCAGTCCGCAACCAGTTCGCACCACTCCGCAACCAGGTCGCACCAGTCCGCAACCAGTTCGCACCACTCCGCAACCAGGTCGCACCAGTCCGCAACCAGTTCGCACCACTCCGCAACCAGGTCGCACCAGTCCGCAACCAGTTCGCACCACTCCGCAACCAGGTCGCACCAGTCCGCAACCAGTTCGCACCACTCCGCAACCAGGTCGCACCAGTCCGCAACCAGTTCGCACCACTCCGCAACCAGGTCGCACCAGTCCGCAACCAGTTCGCACCACTCCGCAACCAGGTCGCACCAGTCCGCAACCAGTTCGCACCACTCCGCAACCAGGTCGCACCAGTCCGCAACCAGTTCGCACCACTCCGCAACCAGGTCGCACCAGTCCGCAACCAGTTCGCACCACTCCGCAACCAGGTCGCACCAGTCCGCAACCAGTTCGCACCACTCCGCAACCAGGTCGCACCAGTCCGCAACCAGTTCGCACCACTCCGCAACCAGGTCGCACCAGTCCGCAACCAGTTCGCACCACTCCGCAACCAGGTCGCACCAGTCCGCAACCAGTTCGCACCACTCCGCAACCAGGTCGCACCAGTCCGCAACCAGTTCGCACCACTCCGCAACCAGGTCGCACCAGTCCGCAACCAGTTCGCACCACTCCGCAACCAGGTCGCACCAGTCCGCAACCAGTTCGCACCACTCCGCAACCAGGTCGCACCAGTCCGCAACCAGTTCGCACCACTCCGCAACCAGCTTGCACCACTCCGCAACCAGTTCGCACCACTCCGCATTCAGTTTGCACCACTCCGCAACCAGTTCGCACCACTCCGCAACCAGTTTGCACCACTCCTCAACGAGTGCGCTCCACTCTGCAACCAGTTCACACTACTCCGCAACCAGGTCGCACCACTCTGCAACCAGTTCGCACCACTCCGCAACCAGCTCACACAACTCCACAACAAGTTCGCACCATTGCGCAACCAGTTGGCACCACTCAGCAACCAGTTTGCACCACTCCGCAACCAGTTCGCACCACTTTGCAGCCAATTCGCACCACTCTGCGACCAGTTCGCACCACTCCGCAAGTAGTTCGCACCACTCCGCAGCCAGTTTGCACCAGTCCGCAGCCAGTTTGCACCACTCTCTAACCAGTTCGAACCACCCCGCAACCAGTTCGCACCACTCCAAAACCAGTTTGCACAACTCCTGACCAGTTCGCACCACTCCGCAATCAGTTCGCACCACTCCGCGACCAGTGCACACAACTCCGCAACAAGTTCGCACCAGTCTGCAACCAGTTCGCACAACTCTGCAACCAGTTTGCACCACTTCTCAACCAGTTCGCACCACTCCCCAACCAGTTTGCACCACTCCGCAACCAGTTCGCACCACTCCACAACCAGGTCGCACCAGTCCGCAACCAGTCCGCACCACTCCGCAACCAGTTCGCACCACTCCACGACCAGTTCACACCATTGCGCAGCCAGTTCGCACCACTCCGCAACCAGTTCGCACCACTCCACAACCAGGTCGCACCAGTCCGCAACCAGTCCGCACCACTCCGCAACCAGTTCGCACCACTCCACGACCAGTTCACACCATTGCGCAGCCAGTTCGCACCACTCCGCAACCAGTTTGCACCACTCCGCAACCAGATCAAACCACTCACCAACCAGTTCACACCACTCCGCAACCAGTTCGGACCACTCCGCAGCCAGTTTGCACCACTGCGAGCCCAGTTCGCACCACTCCGGAACTAGTTCGCACCAATCTGCAACCAGTTTGCACCACTCCGTAGCCAGTTTGCACCCCTATGTAACCAGTTCGCACCACTCAAAACCCAGTTCGCACCACTCCGCAACCCCTTTGCACAACTCCCCAACCAGTTCGCACCACTCCGCAACCAGGTTGCACCACTCCGCAACCAGTTCGCACCACTCCGCAACCAGTTCGCACCACTCCACAACCAGTTCGCACCACTCCGCAACCAGCTCGCACCACTCCGCAACCAGTTCGCACCATTCCGCAACCAGTTCGCACCACTCCGCAACCAGCTCGCACCACTCCGCAACCAGTTCGCACCATTCCGCAACCAGTTCGCACCACTCCGCAACCAGCTCGCACCACTCCGCAACCAGTTCGCACCATTCCGCAACCAGTTCGCACCACTCCGCAACCAGCTCGCACCACTCCGCAACCAGTTCGCACCATTCCGCAACCAGTTCGCACCACTCCGCAACCAGCTCGCACCACTCCGCAACCAGTTCGCACCATTCCGCAACCAGTTCGCACCACTCCGCAACCAGCTCGCACCACTCCGCAACCAGTTCGCACCATTCCGCAACCAGTTCGCACCACTCCGCAACCAGCTCGCACCACTCCGCAACCAGTTCGCACCATTCCGCAACCAGTTCGCACCACTCCGCAACCAGCTCGCACCACTCCGCAACCAGTTCGCACCATTCCGCAACCAGTTCGCACCACTCCGCAACCAGCTCGCACCACTCCGCAACCAGTTCGCACCATTCCGCAACCAGTTCGCACCACTCCGCAACCAGCTCGCACCACTCCGCAACCAGTTCGCACCATTCCGCAACCAGTTCGCACCACTCCGCAACCAGCTCGCACCACTCCGCAACCAGTTCGCACCATTCCGCAACCAGTTCGCACCACTCCGCAACCAGCTCGCACCACTCCGCAACCAGTTCGCACCATTCCGCAACCAGTTCGCACCACTCCGCAACCAGCTCGCACCACTCCGCAACCAGTTCGCACCATTCCGCAACCAGTTCGCACCACTCCGCAACCAGCTCGCACCACTCCGCAACCAGTTCGCACCATTCCGCAACCAGTTCGCACCACTCCGCAACCAGCTCGCACCACTCCGCAACCAGTTCGCACCATTCCGCAACCAGTTCGCACCACTCCGCAACCAGCTCGCACCACTCCGCAACCAGTTCGCACCATTCCGCAACCAGTTCGCACCACTCCGCAACCAGCTCGCACCACTCCGCAACCAGTTCGCACCATTCCGCAACCAGTTCGCACCACTCCGCAACCAGCTCGCACCACTCCGCAACCAGTTCGCACCATTCCGCAACCAGTTCGCACCACTCCGCAACCAGCTCGCACCACTCCACAACCAGTTCGCACCATTGCGCAACCAGTTGGCACCACTCTGCAACCAGTTTGCACCACTCCGCAACCAGTTTGCAACACTCATCAACCAGTTTACACTACTCCGCATTCAGTTCGCACCACTTTGCAGCCAATTTGCACCACTCTGCGAACGGTTCGCACCACTCCGCAAGTAGTTCGCACCACTCCGCAGCCAGTTTGCACCAGTCCCCAGCCAGTTTGCACAACTCTGTAACCAGTTCGAACCACTCCGCAACCAGTTCGCACCACTCCACAACCAGTTTGCACAACTTCCGACCAGTTCGCACCACTCCGCAATCCGTTCGCACCACTCCGCGACCAGTTCACACAACTCCGCAACAAGTTCGCACCACTCTGCAACCAGTTCGCACAACTCTGCAACCAGTTTGCACCACTTCGCAACCAGTTCGCACCACTCCTCAACCAGTTCAGACCACTCCGCAACCAGTTCGCACCACTCCGCAACCAGGTCGCACCAGTCCGCAACCCGTCCGCACCACTCCGCAACCAGTTCGCACCACTCCACAACCAGTTCACACCATTGCGCAACCAGTTTGCACCACCCCGCAACCAGTTCGCAACACTCTGAAACCAGTTCGCACCACTCCGCAACCAGTTTGCACCACTCCGCAACCAGTTCACACCCCTCCGCAATCAGTTCGCACCACTCCACAACCAGTTCGCACCACTACGCAACCAGTTCGCACCACTCCACAACCGATTCGTTCCACTCCGAAACCAGTTCCACCTCTTTGCAACCAAATCGCACCACTCCACAACCAGTTCGCACCACTCCGCAACCAGTTCACACCCCTCTACAACCGGTTCGTACCACTCTGCAATCCGTTCGCACAACTCATCAACCAGTTTGCACCACTCCGCAACTAGTTCGCTCCACTCCGCAACCAGTTTGCACAACTCCGGAACAAATGCGCACCAATCCGCAACCACTTCGCACCACCCCGCAACCAGTTCGCACCACTTCGCAACCAGTTCGCACCACTCCTCAACCAGTTCGCACCACTCCGCAACCAGTTCGCACCACTCCGCAACCAGTTTGCACCACTCCGCAACTAGTTCGCTCCACTCCGCAACCAGTTTGCACCACTCCGCAACTAGTTCGCTCCACTCCGCAACCAGTTTGCACCACTCCGCAACTAGTTCGCTCCACTCCGCAACCAGTTTGCACCACTCCGCAACTAGTTCGCTCCACTCCGCAACCAGTTTGCACCACTCCGCAACTAGTTCGCTCCACTCCGCAACCAGTTTGCACCACTCCGCAACTAGTTCGCTCCACTCCGCAACCAGTTTGCACCACTCCGCAACTAGTTCGCTCCACTCCGCAACCAGTTTGCACCACTCCGCAACTAGTTCGCTCCACTCCGCAACCAGTTTGCACCACTCCGCAACTAGTTCGCTCCACTCCGCAACCAGTTTGCACCACTCCGCAACTAGTTCGCTCCACTCCGCAACCAGTTTGCACCACTCCGCAACTAGTTCGCTCCACTCCGCAACCAGTTTGCACCACTCCGCAACTAGTTCGCTCCACTCCGCAACCAGTTTGCACCACTCCGCAACTAGTTCGCTCCACTCCGCAACCAGTTTGCACCACTCCGCAACTAGTTCGCTCCACTCCGCAACCAGTTTGCACCACTCCGCAACTAGTTCGCTCCACTCCGCAACCAGTTTGCACCACTCCGCAACTAGTTCGCTCCACTCCGCAACCAGTTTGCACCACTCCGCAACTAGTTCGCTCCACTCCGCAACCAGTTTGCACCACTCCGCAACTAGTTCGCTCCACTCCGCAACCAGTTTGCACCACTCCGCAACTAGTTCGCTCCACTCCGCAACCAGTTTGCACCACTCCGCAACTAGTTCGCTCCACTCCGCAACCAGTTTGCACCACTCCGCAACTAGTTCGCTCCACTCCGCAACCAGTTTGCACCACTCCGCAACTAGTTCGCTCCACTCCGCAACCAGTTTGCACCACTCCGCAACTAGTTCGCTCCACTCCGCAACCAGTTTGCACCACTCCGCAACTAGTTCGCTCCACTCCGCAACCAGTTTGCACCACTCCGCAACTAGTTCGCTCCACTCCGCAACCAGTTTGCACCACTCCGCAACTAGTTCGCTCCACTCCGCAACCAGTTTGCACCACTCCGCAACTAGTTCGCTCCACTCCGCAACCAGTTTGCACCACTCCGCAACTAGTTCGCTCCACTCCGCAACCAGTTTGCACCACTCCGCAACTAGTTCGCTCCACTCCGCAACCAGTTTGCACCACTCCGCAACTAGTTCGCTCCACTCCGCAACCAGTTTGCACCACTCCGCAACTAGTTCGCTCCACTCCGCAACCAGTTTGCACCACTCCGCAACTAGTTCGCTCCACTCCGCAACCAGTTTGCACCACTCCGCAACTAGTTCGCTCCACTCCGCAACCAGTTTGCACCACTCCGCAACTAGTTCGCTCCACTCCGCAACCAGTTTGCACCACTCCGCAACTAGTTCGCTCCACTCCGCAACCAGTTTGCACCACTCCGCAACTAGTTCGCTCCACTCCGCAACCAGTTTGCACCACTCCGCAACTAGTTCGCTCCACTCCGCAACCAGTTTGCACCACTCCGCAACTAGTTCGCTCCACTCCGCAACCAGTTTGCACCACTCCGCAACTAGTTCGCTCCACTCCGCAACCAGTTTGCACCACTCCGCAACTAGTTCGCTCCACTCCGCAACCAGTTTGCACCACTCCGCAACTAGTTCGCTCCACTCCGCAACCAGTTTGCACCACTCCGCAACTAGTTCGCTCCACTCCGCAACCAGTTTGCACCACTCCGCAACTAGTTCGCTCCACTCCGCAACCAGTTTGCACCACTCCGCAACTAGTTCGCTCCACTCCGCAACCAGTTTGCACCACTCCGCAACTAGTTCGCTCCACTCCGCAACCAGTTTGCACCACTCCGCAACTAGTTCGCTCCACTCCGCAACCAGTTTGCACCACTCCGCAACTAGTTCGCTCCACTCCGCAACCAGTTTGCACCACTCCGCAACTAGTTCGCTCCACTCCGCAACCAGTTTGCACCACTCCGCAACTAGTTCGCTCCACTCCGCAACCAGTTTGCACCACTCCGCAACTAGTTCGCTCCACTCCGCAACCAGTTTGCACCACTCCGCAACTAGTTCGCTCCACTCCGCAACCAGTTTGCACCACTCCGCAACTAGTTCGCTCCACTCCGCAACCAGTTTGCACCACTCCGCAACTAGTTCGCTCCACTCCGCAACCAGTTTGCACCACTCCGCAACTAGTTCGCTCCACTCCGCAACCAGTTTGCACCACTCCGCAACTAGTTCGCTCCACTCCGCAACCAGTTTGCACCACTCCGCAACTAGTTCGCTCCACTCCGCAACCAGTTTGCACCACTCCGCAACTAGTTCGCTCCACTCCGCAACCAGTTTGCACCACTCCGCAACTAGTTCGCTCCACTCCGCAACCAGTTTGCACCACTCCGCAACTAGTTCGCTCCACTCCGCAACCAGTTTGCACCACTCCGCAACTAGTTCGCTCCACTCCGCAACCAGTTTGCACCACTCCGCAACTAGTTCGCTCCACTCCGCAACCAGTTTGCACCACTCCGCAACTAGTTCGCTCCACTCCGCAACCAGTTTGCACCACTCCGCAACTAGTTCGCTCCACTCCGCAACCAGTTTGCACCACTCCGCAACTAGTTCGCTCCACTCCGCAACCAGTTTGCACCACTCCGCAACTAGTTCGCTCCACTCCGCAACCAGTTTGCACCACTCCGCAACTAGTTCGCTCCACTCCGCAACCAGTTTGCACCACTCCGCAACTAGTTCGCTCCACTCCGCAACCAGTTTGCACCACTCCGCAACTAGTTCGCTCCACTCCGCAACCAGTTTGCACCACTCCGCAACTAGTTCGCTCCACTCCGCAACCAGTTTGCACCACTCCGCAACTAGTTCGCTCCACTCCGCAACCAGTTTGCACCACTCCGCAACTAGTTCGCTCCACTCCGCAACCAGTTTGCACCACTCCGCAACTAGTTCGCTCCACTCCGCAACCAGTTTGCACCACTCCGCAACTAGTTCGCTCCACTCCGCAACCAGTTTGCACCACTCCGCAACTAGTTCGCTCCACTCCGCAACCAGTTTGCACCACTCCGCAACTAGTTCGCTCCACTCCGCAACCAGTTTGCACCACTCCGCAACTAGTTCGCTCCACTCCGCAACCAGTTTGCACCACTCCGCAACTAGTTCGCTCCACTCCGCAACCAGTTTGCACCACTCCGCAACTAGTTCGCTCCACTCCGCAACCAGTTTGCACCACTCCGCAACTAGTTCGCTCCACTCCGCAACCAGTTTGCACCACTCCGCAACTAGTTCGCTCCACTCCGCAACCAGTTTGCACCACTCCGCAACTAGTTCGCTCCACTCCGCAACCAGTTTGCACCACTCCGCAACTAGTTCGCTCCACTCCGCAACCAGTTTGCACCACTCCGCAACTAGTTCGCTCCACTCCGCAACCAGTTTGCACCACTCCGCAACTAGTTCGCTCCACTCCGCAACCAGTTTGCACCACTCCGCAACTAGTTCGCTCCACTCCGCAACCAGTTTGCACCACTCCGCAACTAGTTCGCTCCACTCCGCAACCAGTTTGCACCACTCCGCAACTAGTTCGCTCCACTCCGCAACCAGTTTGCACCACTCCGCAACTAGTTCGCTCCACTCCGCAACCAGTTTGCACCACTCCGCAACTAGTTCGCTCCACTCCGCAACCAGTTTGCACCACTCCGCAACTAGTTCGCTCCACTCCGCAACCAGTTTGCACCACTCCGCAACTAGTTCGCTCCACTCCGCAACCAGTTTGCACCACTCCGCAACCCGTTTGCACCACTCCGCAACCAGTTCGCACCACTCCACAACCGGTTCGCACCATTGCGCAACCAGTTCGCACCACTCCGCAACCAGTTCGCACCACTCTGCAACCAGATTGCACCACTCAGCAACCAGTTCGCACCACTCCGCAACCAGTTCACACCACTCTGCAGCCAGTTCGCACCACTCCGTGCCCAGTTCGCACCACTCCGCCACTAGTATGCACCAGTCTGCAACCAGTTTGCACCAGTCCGCAGTCAGTTTGTACCTCTCTGCAACCAGTTCGCACCACTCCGCAACCAGTTCGCACCACTCCGCAACCAGCTTGCACAACTCCGCAGCCGGTTCGCACCACTCCGCAACCAGTTCGCTTCACTCCGCAACCAGTTCGCACCACTCCGCAACCAGTTTGCACCAATCCGCAACCAGTTCGCACCACTCCATCACCAGTTAGCACCATTCCGCAACCGGTTCGCTCCACTCTGCAACCGGTTCCGCCACACTACAGCCGGTTCGCACCACTCCGCAACCAGTGCGCACCACTCCACAACCCGTTCGACCAACTCCGCAACCAGTTCGCACCACTCCGCAACCAGTTCGTTCCACTATGCAACCAGTTCGCACCACACGGCAACCAGTTCGCACCTCTCCGCAAACAGTTTGCACCACTCCGCAACCAGTTTGCACCACTCCGCAACCAGTTCGCACCACTTTGCAACCAGTTCGCACCTCTCCGCAAACAGTTTGCACCACTCCGCAACCAGTTTGCACCACTCCGCAACCAGTTCGCACCACTTTGCAACTATTTCGCACCACTCCGCAATCAGTTTGCACCAGTCCGCAACCAGTTTACACCACTCCGCATCCAGTTCACACCACCCCGCAACCAGTTCGCAACACTCCTAAACCAGTTTGCACCACTCCACAACCAGTTTGCACCACTCCGCAACCAGTTCGCACCCCTCCGCAATCAGTTCGCACCACTCCACAACCAGTTTGCACCACTACGCAACCAGTTGACACCACTCTGCAACCGATTCGTGCCACTCCGCAACCAGTTCCACCACTTTGCAACCAAATCGCACCACTCCATAACCAGTTCGCACCACTCGGCAACCAGTTCGCACCACTCTACAACCTGTTCGCACCACTCCGCAATCCGTTCGCACCACTCAACAACCACTTTGCACCACTCCGCAACTAGTCCGCTCCACTCTGCAACCACTTTGAACAACTCCGCAACAAGTGCGCACCACTCCGCAACCAGTTCGCACCACTTCGCAACCAGTTGGCACCACTCCGCAACCAGTTCGAACCACTTCGCAACCTGTTCGCACCACTCCTCAACCAGTTCGCACCTCTCCGCAACCAGTTCGCACCACTCCGCAACCAGGTCGCACCACTCCGCAACCAGCTC